>VMDR010008911.1:13780-35119 GCA_007922815.1 Macrotus californicus
CAACTTAAGGATACCTTCTTTCTCCAGGCTTGGCTCTTCTATTTTTATTAACGTTATGAGATGGATATTTTGGGCCACTAGGTACTGAGATTGGTAAAATGTCTCAGATTTTATTCACTATCGAATTCATGCTTAAGCAATGTTTTGCTTGACAGGGGAGGAGTTCCGTTGCCTGAGGGGCCCCGGCCCCCAGAGCTGCTGGGGATGGTCCAAGGCAGAGGGGTTGTCCTCACGGTCGAGTCTCGTACGGCCAGGGCGGCCCTCCAGTGTAGAGAGGGGCCTCCTCTGACCCTTTTCATATTTGCTTTGGTGCAGAAATTGTGGATTCAAGGTGAAATTCACTTAGGCTCTTTTGTTTCATTTGAAACATAGGACAAATGTCTCTCTATTAATGGAGATGAACATGTCAGAAGAGCAAACGCACTTCTGATGCCAGAAGCTGTCTATGTGTGGGTTTCATGGACAGCACGCTCTTTGCTTCAGTGCACACAGGCAGGTATCTTGGAGGAAAAGGGGCTTACCTGGGATTTATTAGTTGCCCCTGTGCCCCTCATGGGCACAGTGTTGTCAAGGCTGGTGCCAGGTGTTTTTTAACCCCATTGGGGGATTTTCTGGGGCTCCCTTGTGGCAGATATGGTACCAGCAACTTTATTAGGTGGCAGCATCAGGGGATTTCATGGGGACTGACAGTTACAGTAGTATTCACAGCATGAAACAGAGCTGGTGGCTTTGTGAGCACATGGGGACAGAGCCTCTGCCACAACTCCCTGTGCCCTGCTGGTGGGTGCTGGCCACATGGTGGCGGGAGACACAGGCACATGACTTGCCACTCAACAGAGGCCCAAGGGCCAACAAAGGATGACACAGCAGGAGAAAAGGAAGCCGTGGACATTTGTGGCAGTGCTCATGTGTGGTCACCCTGTGCCACTGGGCCAGAGTGGAAACTTTGAAAGGGGTTCCATCAATTTTCTAGGGCTGATGTAACAAATGACCACAACTGGGTGGCTTAAAGCAACAGATTATTCTGCCAGTGTTGTGGAGGCCACAAGTCCGAAATCCAGGTGTTGGCTGAGCTGCACTTTCCCCAAAGGCTCTAGGGCACAATCTGTTCTTTCCCTCTTCCAGCTTCTGGTGGCTGTTGGCCTTCCTTGTGACTGCCTTCCTACCGTCTCTGCCTCTGTCCTCACACTACCTCCTCCTCTGTATGTCTCAAATCTCCCTTTACCTTTTTCTTATAATTATTGTCACTGGATTCCAGGCCCACCCAGATAATATTGATGATGGTCTCATCTCAAGGTTCTTAGTTTAGTTATATCTGCAAAGTTCCTTTTCCCAAATAAGGCAACATTTACATGTTCCGGGAATTTGATGTGGCCAGAGCTTTTTGGAGACCACCAGTGCAACCCACTGAAGAGGCTCAGGGTCAGAGGCCTAATGATGTGGCCGATGGGGTGCAGCTAGCGAGAACCGAGTGAGTGGGGCGGTCCTCTTTTCACCCCACACACTGTGTGTGGCCTCATGTGTTATCGCGTTCTTCAGCCAGACAAACACCTTGACCCTGAATGCCAAAGCCCCTTCTTGGCCCTGCGCTCCTCACACAAGTGTGCAATGATATACCGCCCACTAACGCCTTTCTTCACCGTCTGATCAAAGAGCTGTTTGCTGACTTTCAGGCAGCCTTGAGGCCTGCCCATCTTTCCCAGATGATTAACGTATAATAAATACGTCAGTGTGTGTGCTATGTGTGTGTTCAAAGATTGTCCTCTTGTAGGAAATGACTTGGGGGGCCAGCCCTTTCCCCATGTCCACCGGTGGGTTGGTGTTCTTTCTGCCTGTGCCTAGACATCCTCTGACAACATTTGCACTTTCAGGCCTAGACCAGGGAGCTGGTGGTAGAAGGATAAGAGGACCACTCTGGAGCCAGACCCGGACTGAGTGTCGGTTGGGCCACTTGGCTGTGCTGTGGGACTCTGGGCATGTCACTGAGCCCGTGTCTCGTCATCCGGAGAAAATTCCTATTTGTAGGATTGTGGTGGGGATTAAGAGAAAAAATGCACGTGTGGTGCCTGGCACAGGTGAGGCGCTTAATAAGTTAGTTCCTTTTATCCTTTAGTTCCTCTCATTTGGGTGTCTTGAGAAATCACCTTCCTGTCCCCCCCAAAGACATAACTCATTTCTGGTACTTTAGCTCCAAGACAAACACACAAATTGTTCAGCAGCGACCAATTTTGCGCCATGGCAACCTGCTGTTTTTAATTATCTGCCTTTACCCTGTAACAGCTGTGGGGCACTCGGCCTGACCAAATGTAATTGAGTCCTGTGACGTGCTCCAGATGTGGAGGTGATCTGCCAGGTGTTTATTTTGAGGATGTAATATGGCATTCTAACACACGTAGTCTTTCTTTCTCCCTCCCTGCTTCACCTCCAGTGTTCCTTCGGGGAAGGTCCAGGCTCTGGCCCCCAGCTCTAGGCCTGGGCTTTAGAACCAGTGTTGTGAGTTTGTAGTCTTTTTTATCTGGGCTTTCTACTTCTCCGGGGGTTCCCCAGCTCCCTGGAGACGTGTTCTGTTAATTAGGAAAGTCACTGATACCCCCTCTGAGAAGGAGCCACATGGTGCCTGGGGCCTGCCATTTTCTGCCATGGTCCCGGTCCAGTCTTCTGGGCTTTCCCTTGGCTGGCCCAGGCCTTGCTCGGTGGCTTCGCTTTCAGAGCGGAGGCTTATCTTCCTGTGAGGCAGGCAGCACTCTCCGGCCAGAATGTCATCGAACAACTAGAAATATATTATTTAGAATCTTGAAGGCCAGCCTTGAACCCAGTGCATTGAGTGGCTTGCTGCGGCAGCCTGAGACCGGGAGCCTGTGCTTTCTCACGCTGTGTGCACCCTGTGTGAGCCTGGCCTGGGCCTGGGCCTGGGATCCGGCTGTCCCTGAGCAAAAGTAGGGCAGCTGTTGTGCAAGGGCTGCTTTTGAAAGTGGAAATGTTTTTTTTTTTTTTTTGTATTGTTTTCTTTTTCCATAATCTGTGTAAATTTGGGACAAGTCCTTTGGATGCTGAAGATTTTTTTCCTCCTCTTTTGCATTTGACCAAAACCTTTGGGATAATTTGCTGAAGAAATTGAGCAAATTTGGCTGACGGTGGCTGGTGTGAAAGTAAGTTTGGCTATTAAATTCTGTTTCACTTTTAACCAGTCTAGTTTACTTCAGTTATTTTTTGAGCACCTACCATAGGCCAGACATTCTTCTAAACATCAAGGAAATGACTATCAGCAAGATGAAATACCTACTCTCACGGAGCTTACAATCTAGTAGGAACAAAAATAACAAGCAAACCTGTTAAATATATGCTATTGTGTTAGCTGTGTTAAGTGCTAAATAAAAATGAAGCAGGATGAGCCCTGGCCAGGTGGCTCAGTTGGTTGAGCATCATCTTGTGTAACAAAAGGTTGTGGGATTGATTCCCAGTCAAAGCACATACCTGGGTTATGGGTTTCATCCCTGGTTAGGGAGCATATGGGAGGCAACCTGTCAATGTTTATCTCTCACATCAATGTTTTTCTTTCTCTCTCTCTCCGCCTCCCTGCCCCTCTCTCTAAAATCAATGGGTATGTCCCCAGATGAAGATAATAAAATAAAATAAAAAATAAAGCAGGATGAAGAACTAGAGAATGAGGATTTGTTCCTTTAGAAACCCCAAAACAGTACATTGAACAAGGTAGAAGTGTGTATTTTTTTCTCATGCGCAAACAATCCATTGCTGATATGCTAGCTTCCAATCATTAAGGACCTAGCTCCTTTTATCCCCTTGTTCCACCATCCTTAATATATGTCGCTTGCGTATCATGGCTCTATATGGTTGCTTCAGCTCCAGCCATCACATCTGCCTTCTAGAAGGAAAAAGAAAAGGAAAGGAGAAGGGCCCAGCCCACTCTGGGAAGCTAGTTCCTGGAAGCTGAATACATAACCTGTTTTCATCTTTTTGGCCAGATCTTAGTCACATGGCCACACCTAGCTTCAGAAGAGGCCAAGAAAATGATTTCTCTATTCCAAGTAGCCACATACCTGGCTAAAAATCAGGGATCTTTTTCATAGAAAAAAGTAAAATTGACATAGAGGACAACCGTAGTTTGTGACAGAAGACCCCTTGGAGTAGGCATCATTTGAATAAAAACCAGAATGATGAGGTTTTTGTTCCGTTTATTTAATCAAATCACCTGAGTGCCTCCTCTGTGCTTGATATTAGAGAGATAAATGTAAATAATAATACATGATCCTGTCCTCACTGCTCGCAATCCAGAACAGCCGTGGCACATTGGTGGTGTGAGGGCAGTGTCTAACCGGCAGGCGTCATTTATTTGGCTGAAGTATGTTGTAACAATTAGGGCATTTCATATAAAAAGTAAGATTTCTAGCTTTTAATAAAACTTGAGAAGATTTGGCAATGTAGGGTCTGCATTTCCGCAAGACTGGAGCTGAATAGCAATTGACCTTTGCAAGTTGGTCAGGAGCGCTCCAGTTTGCCCCAGTCCCCACTATTCCTGATTGTCACACACTGGCTTGTTTTCTCTTTTTATTTTCCTTTTTCAGATTCATGTTAAAAATCACTTAATTTTTTTCTTCACCTCTGATTCCCGTTCATTCTCATCTCCAAATTATTTGGCTTCTTCGGTTTTATGGTCAGATCTCCAGAATTCTACCTCAGTGTGCTTTTGCACCCCTGCATTGCGTGTGCCGCATTATCATGAGAAAATGAGTTTCCTCCTCTGTGAATGGCTTGTGAAGCCCAGAGTTACCTGGGAGGTCTGAAGTATTCTAAGAAAACAAAATTGTTTTGCTTTTTTTCTTGACCCGCCTGGCCCTGGTAGGCATTTGAACTAGCAGGAGAGAGACCAATAAGTAAAATGATTAAGGCTTTATGATTTGGCTTGTTTTACTCGCTGTTGAGAATCCACATCTAGTTTTCTCTTCCTGGAGCCTTGAATGCCCAAGAGAATTGTGGGAGTTCCATTCAAAATTAATTCTGAGTTTCTATTTTTCTCAATCACGTGATGTGGTGGGTAACATCAGGCCTTGAGTCAGAAGACCTGAATTCAGGTTTTGCTCTGTAAGCTAACTGGGTGAGTAGTCTTGGAAAAGTGCCCTTCCTTCTGGACCTGTTTTCCTTCCTATAAAGAAAAAATGAGTGAGGGTAATGCTTCCGGGTCTACTGATCTTCCAGGGTTTGGGAGAGAGCAAACAAGATAATGTAGGTGGAAAAGATTTGTAAGGTGGAGGTGCATCAGAGGAAACCATTCAGACTTGGGGCCCCGAAAGGCCCCACGGTGTGATAGGAATGGAACGCAGCCAGGCCTGTGGGAATCGGAGCTGGGGCCTGGGAGGCCATTAGAAATGGAGGCTGCTGCTTGCTTGCTTTCTCTCTCTGGGACCATGTGAGTTCTTCTCATTTTTTTCCTCTGAGCCAGTCACCCTCTTCTTTGCAGATTGTTTTTTCCTTATTATTATTATGTACAATCCCAAAAGTTGGGCCTCTCCAGCCCTAACGCTACATGACCTTTTAGTTTAACTTCACCATCAATTAATGACAATCCCTGCCTTTCTTCAAAAGCGCAAGAGAAAGATTCTTAACTGATACATTGGCTTCCCCTGGTCCAACTGCCTGAGCCCACGGAAGCAGCATCACATAGCTCCAATATAGCTGCTTAGGCCCAGCCCTTCAGCAGGTGCTGAGTGTAGCTGTTCTTGGAGCAAGCGATGTGGCTGGTCAAGGACACCAAGCGTGTCTTCTGCAACATAAAATGTTTAACAATGCTGTGATGATGATTCTGTCTCAAAGGGCTCTGCTGACAGTTCTGGCACATGGGCTGGAAAGCATTTCCTAAAGAGACAAGCCATCTGAGACAACTCTGTAATGAAAACATGATCGTTCCCAGGTTATGGACGTGTGTGTACCAAGGTCCTTTGAAAAACGTGTCACCTTGTTGCTCTACAGAACATGTTTAATCTATAGCTGCTGCTAACTTCTCAGCTCCAAAAGAGGGAATGGTTGTGCAAAGAGAGACAGGCTGAGGCAATGAAATGAGCGTTTCCATGGCTACTGGCTTGCGTGTGCATAAGACAAAAGTTTTTGAACTGCAAACATCGATTCATCCAAAATATTTTTTCTCTCCTATTTTACTTGTTTACTTGGTCAGCAGAGAAACAGAGCAGGGAATGTTCTGGTACAAATACATAGCCTGAGGGAGTCAGAACTTTCCCGGCTGCCAGGAACATCCCAAACAGAGCCTTGAGTTGTTCAGCAAACTTTGGGGACACTCAGAACCAGCTTGGGTAAATGTGGAGGCCAGGAACTTGGGTCTCAGCCCTGCCAGGCTGCAGCTGAGTGGTGTTGGGTGAATGACTGTACGTCTCTAAGTTTAGGTGTCCCATCTGTAAAAGAAATAAATGCTGGTTGAATCTGAGCCCTTAATGAGGTTGGTGCTGACAACCTGTATCAGCTAAGATTAGACTCAACTGCATGTGAAAGAAACTCCAGTGTAATTTTAACACTTTAGGTTTCCCTTCCCTTCCCTTCCCTTCCCTCCCCTCCCCTTCCCTTCCCTTCCTTTCCCTTCCTTTCCTTTTTCTTTTTTCTTTCCTCTTTTTTTCTTTTCTCTTCTCTTTTTGAGTAAGAGGCAATGATGATATGATGAAATCACCGGGCACTCAGGCCTCTCCTTCCTGTTTTCTGGTCCACCAGTTCTAGGGTATGGCCCTCATCTTCATTGGCCAGATGGCTGGGAGGACTCTAGTTATTATATCCATGTTCCAGGCAAGAGGGTGGAGGTTGGTACATTTCTGTAGTCTCCTCCTCTTGAGTGTGGGCTGAATCTAGTGACTTCTAATGTATAGAATACAGCAAAATTGATGTGATGTCATTCCTGGGTTTAGGTTACTGTAGCTTCTCTTTTCTTACTCTTTTTCCTTTCTATTCAGTCTTCTTCCTTTATTTTTCTCTTCGCCTCCCTTTCCTCTCCCTCTCCCTCTCTCTGGTCTTCCTTGTGCTGGGGCAAGTGAGCTGCCATGGTATGAGGCAGTCCATTGGAGAGGCCCAGGGGGTAAGGAACTGTAACTCACCAACAGCTGTGTGGGTGAGCTCGGAAGCAGATTCTGCAGCCCCATTGGCACCTTGAGACAATTACAGTCCTGGCTGGCCGCTTAACAGCAAGTCCACGAGCAACCTGGAATTGAATGTATTCTGCTAAGCTACACTCAAGATTCCTGACCCACAGGAACTTTGATAGAAGAAACGCTTTTCATTTTTAACTGCTGAGTTTGGGGATAACTTGTTATGCAACAATAGAAAATGAATTCACTCTGCGACTGCTTTAGAGGCATTCAGTGAACTTCGAGTAAATGTAGAGATCCCCCAGAGGCAGCCTACTGGGAAATTGGACTTGGAGCCTCTGGTTCTCCCAGGCAGAGGCAGCCCAGGATTGGAGTCTGGGCCAAAGCTTTGTTCAGTTTCCTATCACTTGGATATTTTCCTAAAATTTGCTTACAGGAAAAGAATGAAGCTACCACAAGCACTCCATGCATAGGACACAGCTGACTTAGCACACATTCTCAGAGCCTGCTTTGTACAGGCCATAACCTGACCCTGTGCTCTGGGGCAAGGGGCATAGATCTGGCACCAATGTGGCAGACGGACGGCACTGGCTCTGCCCGCCCTCGCTGGCTCCAGTGTTGCTCAGAAGCAGGCTCTTTGGCTCAGGAGTCTCCATGGCTAGCATCAACCCTGCTCCTAAGCCAGCACACATGGCGCCTTCATGCACATCACACAAGGACCCCCTTCCTTGGGCGTTGTAGCTGTGCCAGGGGGTTGGCCTGGAGCCTGGAGCAGGCTGGCTTTCACACACATGTGGCTCCCTGGGCTCTCTGCAGGGCACAGGCTATACCACTGTAGGTGATAACACCGCCTCCAAGGACCAGCTTCATGAGCCGGGAAGAGGATGGTAAATAAACCACCTGGTTCTTTTCACAGGGCCAGTCTTAACTGTGAAGAGTGGCCTCCTGATAATAAGGTTTTCTTGATTTTTCACCATGTGTAGCTTGAGTGAAAAAAATAGATCAGAAAACAGCATTCATAGGGTGAGCCCGTTTATTAATAATTATATGCATATACATGTAAGCAGATTTCTTATAGTATTAGCATTAAAATGCTCATAATCTGTGGTAGTGGAAATGTGGGTGGTGTTTACTTCATTTTTTTTTCCTGTAGTATTTTGTTCTGTTTTAGCCTAAGCATGTATTATTCTTTTAAACAGAAAATAATGCACTTTCTTTTCATCTTGAAAAACCATCCTTTTCTCTATCATTTATATAGTGCTTTGCAGCTAAGTATAATTATCCTCAATTCCTAGGTCCAGAGAGGTGAAGGGATCGGCCTGTTCATGGAGAGAATCCTCCACTGTACCTTTTCTCTCTCTCTCTCTCTCTCCCTGCCGGCCCCACACCATGCTGTCACCTGTCTAGAATTGTATCTGACACAATCAAATCTATATAACTGGGGCTAGTCATATCCCCTTTCAGTTTTCTCATCTGTGAAATGCAGCTAATAACAGCATTTACCTCGTAGGGTCTTTGTGGGGATTACGTGGGGTAATTTGTGTGAGGCACTCAGCACAGCTCCTGGACCCTAGCATCAATAGCTGTTAGCACTAGTTTTTCTGGGTTATTTCAGAGATGGCATGTCCCCTCTCTGGGTCTGTTCCTTTAAATTCAAACTGTACGGGTTGGACTTGATAATTATTGAAAATTTGGCATTTCAGTTCTCTGGATCCAAAATTTTGTGGCTATGATTTCAAGAAGCAGTTGTCATCCATTCATTCCTCTGTCAAACTGACTCAAAGATTATTTAAGTGCATGAACCACTAAAAACGCCCTGAGAGAAGGGTATTCCTGGCAGAAGAATAACATGTGCACACCCTCCAGAAGGGCTACTAGGCAACCAAGAGCGAGTGACAGGAGAGCCTTGTGCTGGGGGCATAAGCTGGCAGCTCTTTGCAGAACCAGGTTCAGAGCCACAGCCACAGGAATGGCACCTTGCTTCTCAGTGAGCCCACCATGCCAGGCTGCCAGGCAGCTGGGGAATGTCATATGTACGTGTTTGTAAAGGCACAGCATCTTCTCTTAGCACCAGCATTAAGTATCTGCTTGTGGTCATTTGTGTTGGACTCAAGAACGTGAGAAAAGTGTCAGGTGCATGCCGTGTCATAAATCAGAGGCCTAGATGTGGCTGTTCCATCTCTAACAAGTGCACGGGGACATCTGTGGGAATTCCCTTCTCTGGCCCACATAATGGAAGGTGTGGTGGTCCAGGAAGCTGCTGGGACGGAGACATTCTGAAAGTCCTTCTTTGAAGCCAGTTGGGGAGGTACAGCTGCATAACTGGGAGCTTGGGAGTGTGTGGGTCTCAGGGAGGAGGGGACTCGTCTAGCACCGGCAGCCAGTCATTGACATGATCTGCCCGGGAGCAGGGTCCTGGCCTTTATTAATTCGCTGAGGACATGCCCTTTGCCATGGTGTCACTGCGCTCATCTGCTGTAAGGGGACCGGTCAGCAACATGGACTGCAAGTGAGAAGAGTTTACTCTGCTTTTTGAGGGCGGGGATGGCGTCAGAAGATGAAAAAAACGAAAGCAAAACAAACTCATGAATGAAAAAACCTAAAACAGGATGAAGGCTGCTTGCTAGTGAAGGCTGCTGCCCCTCCCCCACCCACTTTTATGTCTGTGGTTTTCCTCGCTCTGATAAGACACTGATAACCTGCTTCCGGTCTGCAGAGTGCTGGGGTCACATGGTTTCTGCGCTTTACCTCCCAACTCCCGGGGCACCCTCTGCTCATGCAGTTCTTCGTGGGGCTTTGCTAGCCCAGTGACCGGGTCAGATTGTCCTTCGTTCACGGCTCCCTACTGGGTAAAGCACAAGTGCCCAAGTGTGGTGTGCCAGGCTGTTCACAATCTCTTATTAACCCTCCCTTCCAGCCTCTTCTCAAAGTAATCCCATCCCCTCCATTTGGGATCTAGCCCGTTAGGGCTGGAATGGATTTGGATATCATTTAGTACTTTTTCTTGCTTAAAATATATAAAGGGTTTTTTCTTAAAATCTTCTATGGAACATCAAAAGGGCAAAGAGTGTCTAGCTGAAGGAGCTGTGGAGGAGGTGGTGGGACTCAGAGATTCACCCATGCTTGCACTTGGTATCTTTTCCCAAAAACCTGCAGTGGCCTCTTAATTCATAGAGGGACTCTAGGGCTTGGTGGAGAAGCTAGAAAATTATTGATTTTATTAAATTCCCTGCTGTTACCTAGAGGTTGGGTTGCTTGCCCAGGGTCTCTGAGCTGGTATATTGCCGACTCAGCTCTCTGAGATCCAGGGTCATTTCCTTGCCTCCGTATCTTTCCATTCCCACCCCCAAATGCTCCTGCTGTGATTTAGATTGTAAATCCCTCTGAAGCATTGTTTAATATCATCTCCAGGCAAAGTTCTTTCCACCAGGAGCAACTACAGGAAGGTGCCAACTGACCCTGGCCATCTGTGTCTTTCCCAGTCACTTGGTCTTTAGGGTCTTGAGGATGTGCGCTGCCCAGCAGCCAGATTGCACTGCGGTGGCATCAAACCCCACAAAGTCACAACAGGGGGCCTCTTCTGTTTTTGAGCGTGTATTGATGAGCCCCTTGAAACATTCTCCTACTCTCAGGGACTCTTTTCCTCCCTTCTTGACACAGGATCAGATTTACCTTTAGAATTCCATCTCCGATGGCTTACTTAGCTTTCCCATCATTCTGAGCAACCCTACTGCGGCGTCTAGGAGTCATAAAGCTGCAGGTGGTGCCTCTTTCCCCTCATCGCACACAGTGTCCTTCGGCACCTCTGGCCTATCCAGTTTCTGGTGAGAGTGGGTCAGAACTGACTTCGTCTATTCCACTCACCTTGCTGGATGGCAGGACTCAGATCCTGGGTAGCAACAGCAAGTGTTTCAATTCACGACCAGCTGATTACGGGTGGTATAATAAACGGGGCAGGGGTGGCTGAGCCTGGCTGGGAGTAAATTTGGTGCTCAGCGTGAAGCTCTGAAAATAGCCTTCCTGACTAGATGAGGGGGAAGATGATGACAACAACTGATATTAATTTTGCATTGATTGTGTATCAGACTTTTTGCTGAGTAGTTTACATACATGATCTTTTTAAAAAAATTTTTCTTATACAGTCCCATGAAACAGATTTATTTCGTAGGGGGAAAAAATGGAAGCTCGGAGATGTTAGGTCACTGCTTGTGGCCACACAGCCAGAAAATGGGGTAGCCACTAAAGAGAGAATTGATTACAACTCAGTGCCTGACATCAGTTCTCTCTTGACTTTCCTAAAAGTCAAGGAAATAGCACATGCAGTGAAAGAAAGTGACAGCTGAAGGCTAAGTTATGTCAGAGCCCAAGGAAGAATATGGTTTCCTGGGAACCCTACTGTAGCCCCATTTTTGGGGAATGACCTCTGGGGACAGACTGGACAGTCATATTGGTACCAGAAAACCCCTATCCCTGGCCAGAGCTGATCAGTCCAGAGGTAGACACCCAACCATGGGGTGGTCTGTTCATGGCCTGATCAGCAAGTTATCAGACTTTCCATGCAAACTTGAAATAAGATGTGGGAACTGGAGTAAGCTGGTCTTGGGCCCTCGGCCCAAATGATGAGTCAGAGCAGAAAAGAAAACCGAAGTCAGCTTAGCTGTGTGCTTCTTTCCTTCTTGTCCAGACTGCTCTCTTGTTCTGATCTCCGGATAGGAGATGGAAAGGGGAAGAGGCTTTGAAATAGAGAAAAGAGATCATTGAACTGGTACTTAATTGCAGAGTCATTATGATTTTGACCTTGGAAAGACGGAGGAAACCCAAGCCCAGAGAAGCTGTGACTTGGTTCCTCAACCAGTGGGTGGCAGCAGTAGACTTAGAGCCCAGGCCCTACTTCCCAGCCAGGGGGAGGGACACTAGGAAAGCGGAGGGGGGGGTGGCTTTCACATTCGCATCAGGCATTTGGAAGGGAACAGGCTGCTTCACGGAGATAAACCTGGATTATAGATTACCCTGATCGCATAAGAGGAAGTTCTTAGATCTACTTCAAATGTAAATATTTTATGGTAATCATTACATTTTTGTCTGACTTACTTGTAGTGCTAGTGAAATGCAAATCTGGGTTTATAAGCATATTTATGTTTTTAAAGAATTCATGAAGCTATCCCTCCCTAAGAACTGGGGTGGAGAGGAAAATAAGGAGGCTAAGATAAAGCAATGATTTCAAGCTGAGCTGAGATTTCCTTGTGTTTTTGGCATGAGCTGCAGATACACCCTGAGAAATGTACTTTGTCCAGTTACAAGGTATTTTTCTCCGTCATTGATGATGTTGGATACTAGCAACTCTGTTTATGATGTACTGTGGGATTACTTACTCTCTGTGTAACACAATTATCATTAAACACCATCATTAAACTCCAGCTTCAGCAAAGCTGTGATTGTTGTTTTGATTGTGGTAACCAAGGCGACAAGTGGCCCAGTGCTCCTGAGTCTCTTGTGTGACGCTCACAGTGTGTCCTCATTCTTCTATTACATCGTTATACACGGCTAGCAAGTTACGTTTCCAATAGCTCACGTCAGAATTTTAACATGCCCAGACATAATCCGGGAAAGGCGGCGAGGGAGAGGAGAGCTCCTCGTGGAAAGTGAAGGGGTGAGGTTGGATGGCTGCTGTCATCAGGCTGAAATTGTCCTGTGAGGCCAAAGGGACCCTGCCCTGCCTGCTTTGCCGCCTTCTCTGAGGCCAGATTTGCTGACTCTCTCTCTATCTTCCAGCTCTTCTCTGCTCAGGTGTCAGATTCCTTCAGATTTGAGTAAACAGCCCCAGCCTCTTGGAGATCTCTTCCTGTTTTTCACTCTGGTTCCAATAAAATGTCTCATCCTATTAGCCTTTTGCAAGGTCTGGAGCCTTGGTCCAGCTTGTGATCCAGTTTCTTCCTGGGGAGAGGGACCTCTCACTGCTACCTCTGCTCTAGCCTGGGCTTTCAAGTGTCTCCTGCCACATGTCACATTCTGCCCCTTGATAACACACTATATGTATGTTCACTTGGGACTCTCACCATCTACTGAGCCTTACTCCTTTGGACACTGTGCTTTGTGTATGTTTTGCCTAACTGCTGAAATGCCCGCTGTCATCTGGGCCTTTCCCCTCCAGAGTCTTCCCCAGTCTTTATGGGCTTGGCTGGAACCCAGCTCTGGCTTTTCTCTGCCACTGGCTTTGTAGCTAGCATCTGACACAACTTGTCTGTCTGTCCTGGAATATGACAACAGGCCAGTGGGGCAGCCTTTGAGTCACCTTCTGGCCTAGGGGTAGCTATGAAAGTTTATCTCCCTTTTTTTGTTGGAGGTTTCTGCTGGTTTTTATAGTATGCCCTAACAATGCAGATCCAGTGACTGCTGAGAGCCACAGGGAGGCAAGCCCTGCCCTCCCTTCTGTCTTAGGCTTCCAGGACCCCTTCTCTGATTTTGGAGAATCAAGTGTTTGTTCCGAAAACATACTGCTTCCTTTTGGTTTCTAATATAAAGTTCAACATCTTCCCGGACCTGTCCTTGGCTTCCTCTCCAGCTTGCGGAGCTGGTTTGCAGGACCCCTGAATGTAGTTTGGTACAGTGAGGAAATGGTTTTATTGTCTCCTACCAGTGCTTCCATCTCCCACCCTGCGCAACGACGGGGGGCAGATCCCGTTGCTTGCTCCTCATGTTCAGCCCTTGGAGATGTCTCATTTTCCAGTATGAAAAGCCCAGTCCAAACCTAACTCTAAATCCGCATCTAATACAAAACATCTCGCTTCCTTCACGCAGCCACCAACTCAGGCGTGGCTTGTGTCCTGGGGACCGACTTCACGACGTTCTAGCCGCACACTGACCTCCTGACAGATTCCAGAACGTGCCAGCCCCAGTTCGTTTCAGAGTCTGCTCCTGACTTGTCTCTGCCTGGAAGGCATCCTCAGAGCTGGTCACGTGGCTGGCTCCGTCTCAGCCTTCCGTTCTCAGCCTCTGTGCCCTTGCTCCAGCTTCAAGCACGCAGTAATTCCTCTTCGCACTATTTTAATTAGCTGGTTAGCTCCTTTTTGCTAGCTGAACTGTTACTTGCTTTTTGCCACGGCAGAGTTAACTCCAAGAGGACAAAAACTGTGCTTGTCTTGTGTAGAATTATATATCCATGGCCTAAATCCTGACGGCCACATTGTAGGCAGTCAAAAATATCTGTGTAATGATTCATTCCTATTTGAAATCAAATTCCCGCATTTTACCCAATGGTCAAATAATAGCTTGAAAGTATGAAATTGCTGACACTGGACCTTTTTTGGGGGAGGCGGCAGGGGCGGTTCTGGAAAAGTGGTGATGTCATGTGGTTCATCCTAATATTTGAAGCATTCCGTTTAAGCCCTTTTGAGCGGGGAGGCTTTTTAAAAATTTGTTATTATTTGCAATCCAAAGTTATTTGCAGTGCTCACTACTCTGTAGTTTGGCACCAGCAATGGACTGTTAGACAAGTAATTAACCTGACGTGTGGGAGCAGCCGAATCGTGGAGGGAGTGCCCTGGTCTGAGATAACCCAGTTATTTCAGGCTGAGAAGTTGGTGACTCTTGTTATGTTCCCATAAAATGATTTCCTAATGTCTCACCTGGGATACCTCAGGATCTTGACCATAAGCCTTTGGAGGTACAGTACTGGGGGAACGGTAGGGCCAACTCAGGGCGTTGGCATGGGTGGCCTAATTCTGTCTTCGGTAAGATTCTTCAAGAAAGGGATGGACATTGCCGAAGGTGGCCCACGTGGATGCAGGAAGGGAAGAAAACAGAGGTTTGCTAGTTCTTTCTGCCTGTGGCCTGCGAGACGGTCCCATAATTTGGAGTCTTTTCAGTTAAAAAAAGCTGAATGTTGTATCCCAAAGTTAATATAACCCAAGTAGGGAGGTGGGAGAGTTAGCAGGAGAGAATTAATAATATTTGGGAATATTCAAGCATCTTTCTTTCTCAACAAATTTATTTAAAAATTTTTAAATTCAATTTTTCTTTCAGTCAATGTTGAACACATCATATGTGATTTAAAAAGTAGTGAAGATTGAAAACAAACAAGACATCCCACCAAAGGAGGGCAGTCAAACTACAGAACTTTCACCTGATGGAAATCATACAAAGCTCATGATACTTAAAGTGAAAAAATTAGGTTGCAAAATTGTTGATAGAACAGGGATGGGGGACTGGAAAGGGACCTTTTGGCACAGTCAGTGTCGTGATCAGTACCATTTAATGACCAGTTGCTAAATCCCGGGGATTATGCGAAGGGCTTTCCCTGCATTATTTCGTTCAGTCTCCCCAAATGCACTCTGAGGAACATACTGTTCTCACTCCTTTTGTAGATGAGGAAACTGAAGCTGAGATTTCATAACTTGCTCAAGTAAGTGGTAGAACAAATGACTGGAGCTCAGGTCTGCCTCATTCCAAAGCCTGTACAGTAAGTCCTCACTTCATGTCATCGACAGGTTCTTAGAAACTGACCTGAAGTGAAAGGACGTATAACCAAACCATCTTCACCACAGGCCAATTCATGTAAAGTGTTACATTCCTACGGCATGTTTTCAGTCACAGAAGACATCGAACTTATCAGTAGAGACCCAAAACACTTCAATCATCAAACATTGAACTAAATGTGAGCTACCCATACACGTAAGGAAGATTAATGCAAATAAATAAGATAATTATTTTCCCACTTGTTTGTCCCAGTTCAGGGTCATGTCTCTTTAAGATTTACTTCCACCCTTTTCCATCCAATTATACCAGTGTATTAGCTGGGACAATCACAGTAGCTGTTTAACCTGTCTCCTTCCCCTGTTTTCTCTTGCTCTCACACCATGAACTCATTTAATCTATCACTTCCAGATTTATCTTCCAAACATTTCACTTTCATTGTAATTAAAATGTTCCTCTTGCCACCAATATCTGTTCAAATGATCTCTGGGGACTTGTCGGTACTTACCAAATGCAGTCTAACTTACTAACTTGGCATTCAAAGCTCTCCACAATCTCAACCTGCCTTTTCAACTTTACTTTCCATTTTTCCTCTAAATCAGGGACCAGCAAACCAAGTCCTGGGACTGTTTTTGTAAGTAGAGTTTTATTGGAACAGAGCCATGTCTATTCACTGACCTGTTATCCATGGAGGCTTTTGTGCAGCAGAGCTGAAGGGTTGTGATATTTACTATCTGGCCTTTCACAGAAAAAGTTTGCCCATCACTGCTCTGGAAGAACACATTGCTCTAACCAAATGAATCTACCCTTTGTCTCTGTCTTAAATACTTTTTGGAACAAGATAGGATAAGGTAAAAAAATCTTTAATGTTTCCTGAATGCCACTTGAATATTCTTGTCCTCCATGTCTTTGAAAAAATGCTTTCTCATTCAATGAGCGAATGGTTAAACAAATAAATTCTGTGGTACATCTGTACTATGGAATACTTCTCAGTGATTAAACGGAACGAACTAACCCTTCCATAATTAAAGTCAAAGTTCTGTTGTTAACCTGTTCATGTGTGAAAAATTTTTGGTTCATGTGGAGAAGTTCATCTCTGAACTCTTTCTCTGAATTACCCTCCACTTTAAAGGGGTGTCTGTACATCTTAGATTTTTTGGTACCATTCACATGTGTTTATTTTATCTCATTATTTAGGGCTTTGTAGGGTATAGACACTGGTAGTGCACTTTCCATAGTACCCATAGTATTCATAGTATCCATAGTATTCATAGTATTCCCCTCATGGCGAACCAGTGAGGGGAGGTGATGATGGGCTCGTAATTGCCGGTTTCAGTAGAAGAAGCTTAGCTGTTCTAAAGTTCCGGGATTTGCCAGTTGTCTCAAGTCTAGTCTTTGGAATCCAAGTCTAGTGCTGGTCTTCTTTTCCGTCTCCCAGAGAGCAGCAGTCAGGTAGCTGCATACTTGTATCTGTATCTGCTAGTACTGTTCTGATTGGGAAGCAGTCGGTGAACCACAGAGAGGTAATTCTCAAAGTGTGATCCCTGGACTAGCAACACCGCATTCCCTGGGAAGTGTTAGAAATGCAAATTCTCAGGCTCACCCAAGACCTACTGAATCAGACACTCTAGGGTACAGCCCAGCAATCTGTGTTTTAATGGGCCCTCCATGTGCTTCTGATGCCTGATCAAGCTTGAGAAGCACTGATGTCAGTAATCATGAGACATACTTCCTGCTCCATCTGCCATTGGCACTGCATGATGGGAAGGCAGGACATACCTGACATCCTGACATCCCTGTCAACGATGAGCTCTCGCGCGGCTAGCCAACAGGCAGGATAGCACAGTTGGTGAGTTCACCAAAGTGTGGCAACTGCACGTGCAGAACCTGAAATGAAGATAATGAAGTCTGTGTCTTTCAACATAGGATCAAAGACTAGAAATGCCTGCTTATGTTACCTTGGACTTCCCTCCAATTTAATAAGCTCTATATTCCCACAGTAGAATGAGGGAGAGTGGTTAGGACTTTAATAGGGGTGGAATGCATAGTATGCTTTTCTCACAGATGAAATTAATAAATAAGTGAATTAATTCATTCACTTGAACATCATCTATGCAGTGTCTAGTACTGAGCAGGCACTGAGTAGTCCTTATTAATGGAGGATATGAAGAGGTAGACATATACTTACAATGTAATATAATGTGAACAATAGAATTAAACACAACATATGAAGTGATATGGAGAAGGGACTAGTGCCCTATGTGTGCATGCACCTGTGCATGCACACCCATGTATATGTGTGTGTGCCTGTGTGTACATGTGTGCATGTGTGTGTCTTGTGTAAGGCGGGATAGGTTCAGGGACGGGTGTTGTTTAGGATTTCATAAGGGAGGACATTCTTGAGCTGGATTTTAAGACAGGGAAGAGAAGAGCACTCCAGGCATACTGAACAGAACATGTAAATGTAAGGGGGAAGGAGATAGGCTGGTGTATTAGGAAGCCATGAGTGTTGGTGGGGTCCAGAGTGTTAGGAACAGTAGACAGCGAGGCCAGAGAAGGCTTCTGGAGGCAGATGTGGCTAGGAATATGCTGCCAAGGAGTTTGCTTTCGATCAATCTGCTAGTGTTTTGCAAAGTGTATATACGTCCCGGAACGCTAGATCCAGGGGGTTGTTAGATGTTCTTTGGAAAGGACACATTTCTCTAGTCAAGTAAATGTGAAAGTTGTAGTAGAATTAAATGGATTTCTTTTCGGCAAGAACTCTGAGAGCCTTTAACATGCCATGTGTATCAAGAGCATACAAGACCAGGACTCAGAGGGTGTGGAAAGCTTTCCAATGAGTCTCAGCATCGTAAGTTCTTCAAGAACGGTCTCTGGACAATGCCACTGCACACAACGCGGGGTGGGGGCGGGTTTCTTGGTCTTGACCCTGGGATAAAATCCAAGTTCCTAGCATGGCCTCCAAGGGCCTACCGAATCCAGTTCTGCCCACTCTCTGTCCTTGTCTTCCATCACGTTTTTGGGGAACACAGACAGATCTATTTATTTGCATATTATGTATTGTCTCGGCCTGCCTCCCTAGAGTAGCTGTGGTCAAGCCTCATATATTTACATTTTGCCCTAAACATAATAAAGTTTGCTGATTCCTGCATTATACTATTTCCACAGTGTTTCTTTGTCTGCCCCTGAAGGTTTAGTTGCTAGAGGGCTTTTATCTTGTTATTGTTGATGTGCTCACCTTTGTGTCACCATCACTGAGCACCAGGTTTGGCATATAGAAGGCCTCCTGTGACTGCCTAATGAAAGAATGAACAGCACTTCCATAATAATCACAATGACTGATATTTATACAGGCTTTGTGGTTTCACATGTATATACCACCTTATTTAATCCTCGTCTAGCTCTCTGCAATGGACGAACAATATCTCTGTTTCACACTGGAAGAAGAAGAGGCTCAGAGAAGCCAAGTGATTTTTCCAAAGTCACAGCCAAGTTAGGATTAGAGGGCAGTCTTCTGCTGTCATATGCCACGCTCATTCCATTGCCCTCGGCTGTCTCACAGTGTTGGCCTCACCACCAGATGTCTAGTAGCAGTTTCACTGTGACTCACTTGTTAGTAGTGTGGTTCCTCCTGTTACAGGACCTTCCTGTGAGGCCCCCTCTCCTTCTTGCAGCTGCCTTCTTTATCCTCTCTCTACTCTCTTCCCTCCCTTTCCTTGCTTGCTCTTGCCCATTCTACAATTTGTGGCCCAATTGCTGAGGGTACGTATTTCCTAGGAAGCCCATGTACAACGCAGCACGTGGTCATCTGTATGTTGGTGAGTTCTCATAGTGACAGGAGGGCAAAGGTCCAGGAGGACAGCTGTTCTCTAGGCCATGCCCCACCAGGATGGACAGTGTCTGCTTTTGTTTGGGCTTCTAAAACAGAATACCACAGATGGAGTGGCTTATAAACAACAGAAATTTTATTTCTCACAGTTCAGGAGGTTGGAAGTTCAAGATCAAGGTACCAGCGGATTTGGTGCCAGGTGAGGATGTGCTTCCCGGTTTACAGATGGGCATCTTCTCATTGTGTTCTCACATGGGGGAAAGGGCAAGGATGCTCTCTGCAGTCTCTAATCCCACCCATGAGGGTTCCATCCTCACAACCTGGTCACTTCCCCAAAACCCCACCTCCACGTACCAACACATCAGGCATTAGGCTTTAACATGTGAATTTGGGGGGAACACATACCTTCTGTCTATGGCAGATTGACTTCTCTGCCAATAGACAGGGCTCTGCACTGCAGGACGTGGGGACACCTGCTGCTCTGCTTGCAGAATAGTGCTTAAGGCCTGCAGAGAAATGTATTCTGGCCTCTCCCCTAGGACTCTTCTGAGCTGGCCTGAGGGTACTGTTTTGCAGGAAAAATATGCTGAACACCCCGGAGAGAAAATGAAAGTCATTGCTTGCCTGAGAGTGATTTATTCGCTCATTAATAACATATTTGCTATTTGTTCCAATGATAAATTAGGTCCTTACAGCAAATGCTTTTGTGTCTGACCTGGCTCAGAGGAGAGGCCTGAGCATCACCAACAGGCTGTCAGTTTTCCTGGTGTCCATGTTTGGTCAACTGACAAATCCCTTACACTCATCACGAGCTGAAATATGTCTGAACTTAATTCTCAGGCTGTCTAATTGTCATATGATACAAGGCAAACCTCTAGAAGGAGTTGCTTTATAAATAACAATTTGGCCTTTGAAGGAGGTACAATATGCAAAAGAAATTATGTGAGAAGAAAATCTAACACCTTCTCTCCTGAAGTTACTACATAAGGTCTAGATATAAGTCTTGTAAAATGAAATCTAAGGTCATAAACCTGCTTTGCACATCTGGAATATTGCATGTGGCAGATATTCTAAAACTTGAGATGCTATATTAAAGCAAGAAAAAGAGCATTTATTGAATACCTACTAAGTGTTAGGCCTTTTCACACTTTACCTCATTACAGCAACCTGTAAGCTGAGGTTATCATCAGTTTACATATAAATAACTTGAACGAAGATGCAAACTTTAGCTTTCCGACACAAAATCTCATCTCTTTCTGTGTGCCTTGTCTGTCACTCCAAGCCAAGCACATGAAAGAATTTACCAACTGGTTTCTCCTGGGGCAGAGGAAGGATTCTGGTTCTTTGACATTCAGGAGGAAAACCATTTGTTCTGTGTGGGGGACTGGCGGAGGGCTCAGAGCTGAGGGTGGGCGCTGGGTGTTGGAATAAGGCTCTGCAGTCGGCGGCCACTTTCAAAATGAGCATTGCCTGACTGGCTAGTTATCATTCAGTTACGGATTTGGGTTGTGACTTAGTTCTCTTCTGACATCCTTTTTTCACATTTGTGCTGTAAGATGAAGAAAACCAGGATTTTCTTTTTTAAGTCCTGCTATTTAAGAAGTAACCTTCTTTTTTTTGTTTTTTATTTTTTAAGTATTTTTTATTAATTATGCTATTACAGTTTTTCCAAATTGTCCCCCTTTATCCCCCCCCCCAACCCTCCAGCATTCCCTTTCCCTTAGTTCATGTCCATGGGTTGTACATATAAGTTCTTTGAGTCCTCTGTTGCCTATACCATTTTTTATCTCTCCCTGTCTATTTTATGCCTACTAATTATGCTTTTTCTTCCCTGTATCTTTCCCCCCCTATTCCTCCCTTTCCGCTCCCCACTGAAATCCCTCCATGTGATGTCCACTTCTCTGATTCTGTTCCTGTTCTGGTTGTTTGCTTAGTTTT
>VMDR010008912.1:0-35022 GCA_007922815.1 Macrotus californicus
AAAAGAGAAAAATCTTCCTGCCATGGGGTTTGACAAAGATATCATAGACATGACACCAAAAGCACAATAGACACAAGATAATTATTGATAAATTAGAATTCATCAAAATTAATAACCTTGTTTTGCCAAAGACACTCTTGAGAAAATGAAGAGAAAAACTACATTCTGAGAGAAAATATTTGAAAAACACATATTTGACAACCTGTGTCCAAAGTGTATTAAGAACTCTCAAAACCCAAAAGTAACAAAATAAACAACCTGATTTAAAAAATGCACAAAATAGATTTCATTATAGAGGCTATATGGAAGGTCAATAAACACATTAAAAGATGTTTATCATTAATTATTAAGAAAATTCAAACTAAGACGATAATGAGATACCACTATACACTTACTGGAATGGCTAAAATAAAAAATACTGACAATACCAAGTGCTAATGAGGAAGTGTGGCAACTGGATGCTCCTACATTGCTGGTGTGAATTTAAAAATGGTACAGGCACTCCAGAAAATTATTTGGTAGTTTCTTACAAAGTCAAATATGACCCAGTTATCCTACTCCTAGATATTTACCCTAGAGAAAAATCTTATACACACACACAAAAAAACTATACATAATTGTTTATAGCACATCTTTTCATAGTTGCCCCAAACTAGAAACAAATAGCCTTTAGTGGGTGACAGATAAACAAACTGTGGTATTTTCCTACAGTAGGGTACTGCCCAACAATAAACCACTGACACACACACAAAATAACATACACACACAAAACAAAAATAACTTGGATGAATCACAAGGGCATTATGTTCATTGAAAGGAACCAGTCACAAAAGAACACACTGTATGTTCCTATTTACATGATGTTTGAAAATGACAAAGCTATAGTGGTCAGTGGTTGCCAAAGGCCAGGAGGATGAAGGCAGAGCATTTGACTGCAACAAGTAGTAAGAGAGAGTTGTGTGGAGGGTGGAGGGGGTAATGAAACTTTTTTATCTGTAAAGAAGCTTCCATTTCAAACGGCTAGAACTGATAAGCAAGGTTTTCTTTCAAGGTGAATGTTAAATACTCTTCTTTTTAAAATTTCTTTTAATAATTAGCTCTACAAGTAGTTTATGGTACAGATCATGCCCAAATTGATGAACTCAGTTCTTCAAATGGGAATTATAAATGAATACATATTACCCACATTTCAGTGTTTTGATATCGGTGGAATTCATTGAAGGGCTGATTGTTTTGGATCTGGCTTTCTCTGGAAGGGACTTTTGTCTCTGAAGGCACCAGAGAGGTTTTGTCCATGGTCGAATCTCTGGGCACAACCAGATGACTGTTTTCGTAAACAGCTTGTGGAGTGATGAGTTATATTATATCCCCTCACTGCACCCCTCTTATAGCCCTTCTTGTATCAGGAATTGTGAGCCTTCTCATGACATCTAATTCCAACTCTCTTCTGCCTTGTATGGAAATCAAAGCGACAGGATTCTCCCGATTTTATTTATGGAGACAGACATCAGAGAAGCAAGCAAGAAAGCAAGAGCTCTAAACAAACACATCTTAAGCAGGAGGTTTGCATGTGTTGCAGATTTTCTTTCCCAGGACAGATGTGCAACCTCGATTTTCAGAAGGGACCTGAGACCTCTAACCCCTTGCTAAGAACAAAAGATAATAGTCTCAGTTGTGGTATCACATGTGTTTCCCATGAGAAGGGAGACTTTCCAGGGTCACCCCCCCCATTTGTCAGACTGTCTTGAGGGCACCCCCTGGTGGTCACTTAGGTGGAGTGGCTCTCTGTTCTTGAATCTAGGAATTCCCTGGCTGGCCCACTGGTGTAAAAGAGATGAACATTCTGACTTCTTTCTTTCAATTAGCCAGGAAGGAATAATTGACCACCAAGAGAAGAAGAAGCAGAAAACACAGTATTTTCTGACCAAATGGTGTTAATGTGTGGTCATCAGAGCTCAGAGTCCTTGTATTTTTCTTCAGTTGCAGGAGCAGGCTGGGTTTGTTTGTTTGTTTCGTACCTCCTCCCCCTCCCCATGCTTTAATTTTCTCAGTTGGAAAATAGGAAACTTAGACTAGGTTATTTGTACGTGTGCTTCCAGCTTTAAACTTAGCTAACATCTAATATGTATATGTTTAGTAAGTGTCTCCTGCAGAGGTCTGGGATGCCATTTCTGTCACCTGGCTGCACCAGCCCTGAGAAGAGATCAGGGTCTGGGACATTGAAGAAAATATAAAGAGATCATGTAGACACCTCCTTGCTCTCCATCTTTTAGTCTTTTCTATCTGCGGCAGCACAAGCTTCCTTAACATTTGAAAGAGACAATCATGCTAGAACACAGTTAAAGACAATTGAAACTTAGTTTGGTGTCTTCCAAAAGACTCTCATCCAATCATTATTAAAACTCATTCATTTTCAGACGGACGTAGGATGTAAGTTTAAAGCCTACTCTCCTGCTGAACAGTGTGGGCAGGACCTCCGTTTACACTTTGGGTCCCGTCTATTATTTTAAGGCTTCATAATTCTTGAAGCTAGAAGTTGTATTTCAAAACATATCTCACATTTAAGTATGTCTTACAGATAAAAAGCAATTGATCCCTACAACAGCCTGTGCATTTTTAGGTGAACTACTTAATTGCTCTCACCTTCCATCTCCTTACCTGTGACTTGAGGCTGTGAAAGTCAGCCCACAAGGGCATGCTTTGGAAAGGGCCACCCAAGCATTAGTGAGTGTTATTAAATATGATTTCATGGCAAGATCCCAGAGATGGGACCTGAAAGTTAGTGTTTTCCTACAGAACATCAATAATTACTTCAAATGTTTCTTGGTTTATAATTATAATTCCTTAGTGTGATTTGTTGTCCTTATTAGGAGGAAGATAATTAGGAGGAAGATAACATTTAGAGAAAAACACATCCTCAAAATGATGAACTGATTACATAGAAACCCAGGAAGAATCATAAGAAATAATGCTATTCTCATTGATTTTGCTATTTAAGAAATATAGTATTTGTCTGAAGAAGAGCACAGAAAAAGATCTGTCTATTCTGCTGTAAGGAAGCCTCCATTTTGAACTTCTGGGGTTGAAGAACAAGGTCTTTCAAGGTGAATGTGAATTACTCTTAAAAATTTCTTTTAAAAATCAACTCCAAGAGCAGTCCTTGGCATGTATAAGCAAAATCAGATCTGAATTGATAAACCCAGTTCATCAGAGTTATAATCACAAGTACTTAAAGAGATTAAATAAGAGAATATATGTTTTAAACGTGTAACAAAGTGAAAAAGAAGTCTTAGCCCCTTAGGGATAGCACCGTATCAAGGGAGCTATCTATATTTTTGGAAGAAAAGCATTCGAGTAATTAATTGTACTGGGAGAGAAATGATGCTGAGCTTTCTCTACAGTAACACATTGGAGTGAGGGGTTGGGGAGGGAATCCTGGGTCTATCGTCAATTATCCTGGAAGACAAACTCTTTCTACCTTTGTAGTGTGATTCCAAGTTTCCTGCCTTCTTGTCCGTGAGCCACTGAATTTCCAAGAAGTGACCTCATTTTCTTAAGCCAATCCCCAGTCTCCTCTTCAACAGATCAGCCTTTGTGCTTCTCCTGCTTTGTGTGCACACCCCCCACCATGACTCCCCTCACCATCCATCCTTTGAGCCAGGGAAGATCTGGGCACTGTATTTCTGCTCTCTTGGCCTCTGTACCTCATCACATCACATCACGGTCCAGTTGCTCCCTTTTACTGCTTGCTTTTTCTCTGAGCTGTGCATCATAAGGCCTGGCAGTTTAGGGTAAAAGCTTGTGACAAGTGGCTGTGTACCTTTCTCCCTGGAGACTCCTTTGATCCTTGGGGAATGGCGAGTGGTGGGGCATCTACTCGGAGAAATGAGAATGGTGGCACCCTACTCCAGAGGGCACACCTAGTTGTTTTGAGAAGCCAGGAAACACTGTGGCTTTGCCAAGTTTTCTGCCTTGCTCTGTCATATGTTGTCTCTTTTTATAGTAATTCCAGGGACTCTTTTCATCCCACGGTTTTATTCTAAATGGAATGTTAAGAGGGTTCAGATGCGGACAGACAGGTCAGGGCGGTGGGGGTGGGGAGAGGTGTGAGCTTGTCCAGATCTGTGGCTTTGCCAGGATTGTTTTCAAGTTGACACAGGGCTAAATAAAAAGCCCCTTGCTTTGATCTCAGGGACTTCCTGGGTAGACTGTCTGATTAGATAAAGATCACGTATCCCCCACTCCCCATCCTTTAGGAAGTAATCTAAGCTTTGCAGTCATTCTGCATCCTGCACTCCTGTCTCCTTCCCAAAGTCTGCCTCTCTCTGTCTCATTGGGTCCTTCTGTGGAGCTTGGGTTTTTCTTTCTGTTTGAGTAGGAAAAGGAACCTGAGAAAATAGGGTTCTTCTTCTCCCTTTAATTCTTCTTAAGTTGTTTAGAAATAAAGCAAAAGCTTTGCTTGAGAGCCTCATATGGACCTCGTCTGGTCCTGGGCATCAAAGGGAATTGGTCTCTGTTTGCAACATGGTCAGCGACTGGGAGGCTATGAACAGAGCAGGCTGGCAGGTGGAGGGCTCAGAGAGAGACATGTAGTCAGTCTCTGCACTGGGTTAGTCAGCTAAGACAACAGGGTGTGAGGTGTACGTGTGTGTGTGGGAGAGGGTTCTCTTAAAGCAACTGAAACTCAAACCTGGATCTGGATACCCAGGAGATTTACCAGAAACTGTCTTTGATGAGGAGGAAGTGACCTGCTCTTGTGAGTGGGGCAATTTTAAGAAATGATTGAACCTAAAGAGCTGCCAAATTGAAAATACTCTAGGCTAGGCCACAGTTTTACAGCTTTGTTCAGGAGGAGTATCTCTTTATGACATTCAAAAAATGAGGCTTTGCAAAAGGGGACTTGCATTTTTAATATTTTGTTTCACTTAACCTTCTGTGCCAATCACTGTCCTAAGTGATACACATGTAATTTAAAAAACTTCAGTGTTAACTTATTAAATCTTCATGACAACCCTATGAGCAACAGCACTGTTTGGTGACCATATTTTACAAATGAGGAAACTAGGCATAGAGAAATTAAGTATCTTGGTTAAGGTCACACAGCAAGCATGTGGCAGATTAAGGATTCCAACCTAGGCAGACTAGCCCAAGAATCTAACTGCGCTGCCTGTCCACCCCCCACAATTCAACACACACACACGCTGAGAAATTCACTAAGAAGACACATGGAAAGGAATATAACTTTATGAATTCAGCAATATTTTAAAATATTTACATACACATGAAAAATCATTACATATTTATGTGGGAGGCAGTTGAAGGGAGCAGTTTATTCACTGGTTTCACAAGCCTTTCTTTGAGAGCCCACTGGGTGTGCCAGGCCCTGAGCTACATGCTGGGCATTGAATGGTGACTGAAATACACCAGACTCCAGGGTTTAAGCTGAGGCCTCAAGGCAACAGGTCTGGGCCAAGAGATCAAGAGTCATGTTTACACTGCCATGCTACTGGATGTTTTAGATGCTGTGGGCTCTGGGACCTGGAACTTCCTAGAACAGAACATTTTTCTCCTTGGATCCAGGCAGTATCACCATTCACCAGAGAGCAAGAGTCCAGCCCAAGACAGTGTGCTGCAGGGGGACTCCTGCCCTGTTCTGCCCACATGTAACATAAGACTTTTGACTACAATGGTCATAGTCAGGATTCATATGGTTTAGACACATGTGGAGAAACTTCTGATTGCTGTATCTTCGTTATTTGTCATAGAACCCTTATTCGTTAGCTAGGGCACATGCCTGCCTCAGATAAAGACAGTATTTCCTATCGTCTCTTGCAAACTGGATGTGGCCATATGACTAAGTTTTAGTTACTGGAATCAAAGAGAAATGGTGTCTGCAATTTCTGGAAAGCCCTTTTTTACTTCTTGCTTTTTTTGCGGGGGTTGGGGGGCTGGAATGTGAGCTTTGGCAGTCATCTTAGATCATGAACTGGAAAATGCTCGAAGAGAAATGTGGAGCAATGAGATTGAGAGAACCTGGACCCCAACCCTATCTGGGACTGTCTACCTCCAGACTTATTTTTTACAAGAGAACAATAAACTTCTATCTTATTTAAGCCACGTTTATCTTCCTTTTCTCTAACCTAATATAGTTAAACCTAATCTGAATTGATATAGCATCCCTCTTAAATAATATGTGATGTGGTTTTATTCATTTGAATCTTTGTGAAGTACCTAGTATCTGTCCAATATGCTTCCTTTCTCTTTAAATTAACCAGAGCTAAGTTCTCTTGTTTTGAGCCTTGGACTCTGACTGATACAGTCTGCCTCTAAGTTCTACCCTTGGGTTTGCAAACACAGGATGATGCCAGTGCTTTCAGGGTTAAACATGCCTCCTCCAACACAAAGCTAGTATAAGTATACCACACAGAAGTCTGAACTCTCTTGGGAATCTGAGAAATATTTTTGCTTAAAGCACATTCTACCATTCTTTTCCATGTCTTGGAGTCTTAGGTTCAGAAAAAAAAAGACAGCATCCTGTGATTTTCCTAGGGCCCGTGAGTCCCTCAGCAGGGGGATTTCGCTGTAGGGCATGGTGAACGGGACCACAGGAAGGGGAGCCAGGCCCCTTTCCTTCCAGCTCCACTTGTTGTTTCCAGCCTTGGACACTGGAGCCCGGGTCACCTCCTCAAAGCAGGCTGGGCAGATTCTCCAGCCCCCAGTTCTTAGGTGGGCTTTTCTGAACTGCCTATGCTGTGTTCCCTCAGCACCGCTGGTACCTCACTGCTCACCAGAGAGCCTTGCACAGTCTCTGTGGGATGTGAGCTGGTTAGGGAGCCCCCTTCCTTTAACCAGACTCCAGCCATATCATGTGCCATGTGCACTGCTGGGGCCTCAGGCTAGGGGGTGACAAGGTGCCACGCCCCTCCATGTGCCTCTCTTATATCTGGTATGTGTCTCTGTGTGTGTGTGTATATGAAGTTAACAGACAGTAATCTTTTTCCTTTAGCCAAAACTTAACCTCTTCATAACTTGAGGCTCTAGAGCAACCTTAGAATTCTGAAACCAGCCCTCTTTTTTGTGGACAAATAAAATAGGTAGAATGTGGGATTTTTCAAGCCTCCATTTCAACTTTCTTTTATTTTTAGTTTTCTCTTTCTCTAACCTGTGCCTTGTCTGGCTCTCTTCTGCTGCTCTCCAAGTGACTGTTCCTTGTGAGGACTAAGTGAGGCTCATTCCTCAGCCCTTGGCCTCTGGGACACCCAGACATGATGTGGATTGGTGGCCCTGGTGTGCTGAGTTGTCTTCTATAATCCCAGTTTCTGACCAGGAGTAGAAACACCTGGCATGTTGAGCTCACATCTGGTTCATCCAGCAGAAGCCAGATAGCTGATAGTCTAGTTGTTCTTATACTGTTTGGTGTTTGGCAATTCAATTTTTCAGGCAGGCATTGTGGGGCAAATCTGTGGGCAGGCTCAAGTGCTGAGTCACCACTGAGGGCAGAGGGATGGGCCACAAGAAGGCTGTGGTGGTCAGGCAAAAGCCCGTTTGGTTTCAGAGAGCCCTGCTTAAAGTCAGAAGGTGCTTAAAGGAGAATGAGATCTCAGTCCCTTGCATTCTACCCAGCCGCTGGTTTGGTGCAGGCAAGTCGGCGGAGGGGGAACAGGAGCAAGTTGGGAGACCATCGCCACATTTGAAGAACAAACAGTGAAAGAAGAAACATGGGTTTGGAGTCAGACACATGAAGATTTCAAAGTGGAGCTCCTCCTGTGATGGTGGGCAAGTCTTTCTTGAGCTTTAGGGTCCTCGCTTGTGACATTTCAAAAGGGTGATTGAGATGATTTCCCTATCCAGTGTCCAGTATGAAGGATATGACCAGGAAGAGGGTGTTTAGCCTGAGGTCAGAGGCAGGACTGCAGGGCAGTGGGAACTGTGAGTCAGCAAGCTCAGGGACTACCTGGGGGCCTTTGGTCCAGGATACTCTGGGTTTGGGACCAGGTTCCCAGTCTGGTGTTCTGTATATCCCAGACTGTACACACGAGAGGGGTAGGGAGAAGTCAGTGGAGGAATCAAGGTGGCTAGTAGGAGTGGCTTCACTGCCCACGCAGGTGACCACAGGTATCCCAACCGCCATCAGCCCATGTCATCTGCACACCCTCGCCTGTGTGTGGACTCATATGTGTCAAGGGGTGTTAGAATCATGACCTTGTAGGATGCCATCCTACCTCACTGCCTCATTTATTTTTTCTTTTCAGCAAAATATATCACATATACAACAATAATATAACAATTATGCATTACCCAGTAGTCAGATTTAACCAGTATTGACGTTTTACAATATACATATTTTTAGCTTTCTTTTTTTTAAAAAAAGTAAAATATTTCCTCTAAAGGTTTTTCCTTTCTCCCAGTCCTACTGTCATTGATTCCCAGAAGGAGATGTTGTCTGAAGTTGGTGGTTAGCCTTCCCCACATAATTTAGTATCTTTATTGCCTTTGTCAGCAGCCAGACATAGTATGGTATTGTTTTGTGAATTTTTAAATGATTGAAATTGTATAATACTTTACAACTCCATTTGCAATTTGCTTTTTTTAGACATTATATTCTCCTGACACATCTGTGACAATATTCATAGCTCTAGATCATTTATTTTAACAGCTGGATGGTATTTTATCTCATTAATACAACATGGTTTATTTGGCCATTCCCCTGTTGGTGGAGAATTTAAGTTTTGATAATACAACAAAAGACTCATGGGAGTGAAATAGGGGAATTTCACTACATGACAGCTTCAACTTTACTAGGTATAGTCATATTCTCTAATTTATATCACCACAAGCAGTGGCAATAAGTGTTTCTGTTTTCTCACCATCGTGCCATCACTGGGTAATATCAGATTTGTTTTCCTAAATGAAATGTAGCAAGTTTGGTATGTTAATAATAATAATCACAGCAATTCTTTGGGCCCTCATCTAGCCCTTCATTGTATTCTAGTCATCTGAGTTAGTCAGTCCCATGAACCATTCATCTGTGGCAAGGGTTTCTGTTCATTCCTTTTTGCGTCTCCAGCACCCAGCATGGTGAAGGGTGACATACACAGAGTGAGTGCTCAGTACACACATGGGGACTTAAATCTAAAGAATGAGGAGATCAAAGAACAGAATGGTTAGGGAAGACTTAGTATAGGGTAGAGCCAAGGTTAGTCAAACAACCAGAACCTTCAAACACTCCTGGATAGAATGTCAACCAATGTAACTATTTGGGAAGACTACTAATGTTGTGCATGCCCTTTAACCTTTAATTCCTCTTCCAATAGGGATGTATGCATATGGGCACTCAGACACACACTCTGGAGTATTTATAGCAGTGTTATTTGTAAAAGCTTCCAACTGGCAACTACGCAAATGCTTGCCCATGGTAGAATGGTTAAATAAAAATGTGCAATACTAGACAGTGATGGGAATGAATGATCTATAACTGCAAGCAGCAGCATGGAAGACTCACACAATATGATGTTGAGCAAAAGATGCCAGGCCCAAGGACCATATGTTGTATGACCATTAACTTAAAGTTCAAAATCATGCAAAACTGATCTAACGTGGCCTTCATGATACTTTTGTGGGAAGTGGGTACTGACTGCAAGGGGGTACAAAATTGTTGGTAATGTTTTATTTATTTTGTGTTGAGGTAAAATATACATATGATGAAATTCAGTTTTTAAGTGCACAATTCAATTCTCATGAATTTTAACAAGTCCATAGAGTTCTGTAACTACCACCATGATTGAGACTTGGCGGGCGCAGATCTGTTATCCCAGAGAGCTCCCTTGCAGACCTTGTGTTCTGTTTCTTGGCCTTGGTCATGGGCATTGGTTTGATGTATATGTTCACTTTGTGAAAATTCATTGAGCTGCACACTTATGACATATGTGCATTTTTCTGAACACATGTTATTCTTCAATAAGATGTTCCAAGAGGCCCTGGTTGGGTGTCTCGGTTTGTTGGGGCATTGTCCCAGGCAACAAAGAGTAGCAGGTTCGATCCCTGTCAGTGTGCGTGTGGGCGACAGCCTATCGACGTTTCTCTCTCTCTCTCTCCCCGTCCTCTCTGGATTGATGAACATATTCTGTAAACAACAGTATCTTTAAAAAAAAGATTGGCCCAAAGAATGGCAGTTGGTTCGAAGATGACCAATTGTGTGACAAAGGGGATGTGGAGGCAAAATATAAGAGAACAGGGAACGGAAAGTGAGTCTGCACTTTTATCTCCAGCTTCAGTTTTATACATTTGCTGTGGTAAGTGGTGTAAAGCAGCCTTTATCTTCTGGAACTGGCTCCCTGCTTTCTTCCTCTACAATGTCTTTAAAATATCCTGTAATAGCAAAAGGGAGCACTCAAGAGTGGCTCAGTGGTGGGCTTTTTCCTGAGACATGGAATAGGTGGCCTTGGCCTCCACTCAGTAGAATTCCCAGGCAAGGGCTCTAAAACATTCCTGACAGAAGGATCTGCACTTCACAGCAATCAGCACATGAATCAGCACCTTGTTCTCTTTTGACTGGAAGAATCCTGGTCATGGGGCTCTGAGATGTGAGTCTTTGCCAGGAATCAATTCCTGGTCTTGGCTGGGCAGGACCCAGCCATCCCTGAGGGGGGATTTGAAGGCTCCTGGGGACAGGTGCATCTTTATAAAGACCACACTTTAGTTATGTTGACAACAGGGACAGTGAATTACATGAGAGGTCCCAAAGAGTATTTCATCCTGAGAGATCCTGGCTTTTTACTTTGCTTTTTTTTTTTTTTTTTGCCTTTTTCCTCCATTTGCTGAGCTCTGCAAAGGTTGAAAAATGTGGTGAGGGAGGGTGGAATAAAGGAGGGTACAGACAGACAAAGTGAAAGTGCATGTCTGGTGGGTAACATTTTAAAGTGGTGCTTGTTAAGATCTGCTGCCATTCCCTTTCACTAAGGAATTAAAAGTGTACTTCATTTAGACTGTTCTCTTCCATGGCCAATAAAATATTTAGCCATGACCTTTGTGAAAAATAAACTTAGCTGCATAGAAAAAATCCTTTTTATTTTTCAAAAGTCAGGCCCAAAATTTTTATATCCTTTGAGTCATATCCTTGAAGCAATTGGCTGATTAATTCAAGAAATGTTTCTTTCCCAATTCAAACATGACATTTTGAAAATCATCCATGAATTACATGCCCCAAGAATAAAAAGGCTTTTCTGTGTCATTTAAAAGATTTCCGCACCCCCTCCCCCACCCCGCCACCATTTTCAGGGCAATCATGAATATCTATAAGGGCACATTTATTACTCCCAGAACAGATAGAAAATTAGCAAGTCATAAAATTCTTATCCAGCTTTGCTGTTGCAGCTGTGTCTCAACCAGCCCGCCCCCCCCACCCCAATTCCCCTGCTGTTAAAATGGCTAAGGATGATGTTATTTTTGCCATTACAGGCAAGATACTGGTCTTTATGTGTTGGCTTTCCAAATGTCTATGCAGAGATCTAAAAAAATCTGTACCTAAACTTTGTTCTTCTGGTGAGGTTCAACAATGACTTGCTAGTCTCATAAATTTGTTCCTGAAAAGTCCTACATTCCAATCCTGGAAAACGTCCTTCTTTTAATCCCATATGGTAAACCAACACTAAACTTCAGAAAAGCAACTGGCTGTAAGCTTTCTGCCCTGATTTGTACTACTGTATTCCGGATCTGCACACATGGATGTATGTTTCGGTACATACCCACCCAGTAATTACTGAGGCAAGCCTTTAATTAGTCTGAAATTATGCAGGCATAATGGTGACGACCCACACATTTTTCCATTGGAAATTGTAAATGGATGACAAAGAGAGAACCCCATGCCCTCTCCTTGCTGCACGTACTTCCTGAGGAGCTTTTTCAGGGCTTTTCGTATATCAGGTCAGAATCACTGCTTATGGGGGTGTTGCCCTCTGTGGCTTGAAGTATGGTTCGTGGAGCAGGACTGGTCGGTGGTCATCAAGGAGATGAATTCAAAGATTAAGATATGATGTTCAGAACTTTTTAAAAGTATTGCAGAGTCATTTTCTATTGGTTGAATCTAATCATAATAACTGGTGGTTTATTTATTTATTTTTTGGTAAAAACTCAACGTTATTGGCATTTAGTAGACCTCTCATCTCTGGTCAGAGTGAGATTCAAGTTTCTTTCTTGGTAGAGTTATCGTATCACCAGCAAAACCTCATCTCCACGTGAGCATGATGACAATAATAATAAGCTTATATCTGAATAGCACTTAGTAAATATTAAAGCATGAAGTGATGTCTTGGTTTGGGACCCTCTGGAAGCCGATCTGGAGAGCAAGTTTTGGGAGATGATTCCAGTGAGCAACAGTAGGGAAGTGGAAATGAAAGACAAGCACCGGGGATGACTGGAGCTCAGTCCCCCTGAGAGCTCTGGTAATGGTGTGCAGCATGCTTGAGAACTGCCCCACTTGAGGGGTGAGGGAACGGGGCTAGTGACCCACCAAGTTTCTGCCAGTCAACTGTTAAGTTCTCCTGGGGGGCACTGTTAACTCCCTGGCACCTCAGTCTACCCCTATGCAAGCCAAGTGGGTCCTACTGGCTAGAGAAAGCCATCAGGTAAAGACTTGCAGGAGCTTCCAATTGAGAATTGGGCTGAAATACACACATATGGCAAGTGCCAAGGGGATGTGAAGGACATCAAAAACATTTGCCAGTGAGTAGGTAGGATAGGTAGTCTAATTTATAGATTATAAACTGAGGTCCATTTTAGCATTACAAAACCAAGTAGAAGATCGTGATGGGATGAGAAAAGTCTCTCTCTTTAGTCATCTGCTTTGGGCCTATCCAAAGTTCCTTCCACTAGATTTCATCCCTGCCTTGTGTAATCGGGTAGTTGGTAGTCTATCTATATGGCAGAGACTGGTTGGATCTCACATAGCCCATCTTTGCTGTCTGGGTATCGAAATAGATTTCGTTTCCCAGTCTCCTTTGCAGAAAAGTGTGGACATATCTGTGAAGATTGAGTGGAAGTGATGTATAATACTTCCCTACCTGACTTATGCAAAGCCTAATGCATATTCTACCTGTTCTCCGAGCAGCTCGAATAGAGATGAAAACCAAGGTGTCCTAGAGAGTCACACCTTGGAGATGGCTTAGCCACAATATGGAGGAAGCCTTGGTCCCTGGGTCATCACCTAGAGGAGAGCCACGGGACCAGAAACACACTTTAGATTTTTATTGTGGCAAGTCACTGTGATTTTGAGGATTATCTATTACAGTAACTAGCATTACCTTAAATAATGCAATATACACATGTGATCAAAGAACTTATTTTTTATATCATTTACCATGATCTCAGATCACATACTTATTTATCAGCTGTCTGTCCTCCAACAGGAAGACTTGAGTTTATACACTGCTATATCTTTGGCATCTGGAATAATAAATATTCATTTAGTTACTAAATGCCAACATCCAACCTTCATTGAAGATGTTACATGACAAGCCCTATTCTAGGAACTTCATGTCTCTTATATTAGTTCATTCTCACGACTGTATGAGGAAACTGAAATGTGTAGAGGCTTGTTAACTTACCCAGTGGTACCCAGCAGGCAAGTAAGGGAGCAAGGACTGGAAACCAGGCAGTCTGATTCAACCCCAGACTCTTAAACCTTCTGCATATTGTCTGATAACATCTGCCAGGTGCAGTGCTAGGAGCTGGGGTTGTAGGAAAGCATGAGACATAGCATCGGCCCCTGAGGTCTACCCAACAGTGAACAGCATGGGGTTTATGTGCAGTGGGGAAAACAGACCATTCTCTTTTCTTGTCTTAGAGCTCTGCTGGAAATGTCAAACTGCTACTTACCTAATCTGAGCTAGGACTCAGGTACAGGATCAAAAATTCTTTTGTGTAATCAGAGAACAGAGCAGAACATATAGATATAAAGCCAGATCCTCTGTCTTCAATGTGAGACACTATAAAGGTTGGCACAGGGATATTTGGCAGATTTGAACAATTTGAGCAAAGGCAAGGTGAGTGGGAACAAAACAAACAGACAGACATCTGATCCTGTGGGCATTGGGAAGAGTTAGGAAGAGAGTAGAGCAAGGGGTTAAGGTTAAGAATAAGAGTTTGGTGACCAGAAAGAACTGGCTTTAACCAGCTGGTGTGTAATGACCTTGGGCAAGTTTAATAACCTTGTTGGTCTTCAAGGGTTAATAAACAGATTTAATATGCCTGCCTCCTTTGGTAAAGTGATTAGTACAGAGGCACAAAGTGTGTGCTCAGGAAGGAGTGACTGGTATAGAAACTGTTCTTGGATCCCTGGGCTTAGGATGGAGAACTCCACCCTTTTGGTCATTGAACTATAAAGAAAGAAACCCACAAGCATGTTCATTGCAGCATTATTTACAATCACCAAGACATGGAAGCAGTCCAAGTGCCCATCATTAGATGAGTGGGTAAAACAACTGTGGGACATTTACATAATGGAATACTACTCGGCCATAAAAAAGAAAATTTTACCCTTTGTGACAGTATGCTTAGACCTAGAGACCATTATGCTAAGTGAAATAAACCAGTCAGAAAAAGACAAATACCATATGATTTCACTCATGTATGGAGTCTGATGAACAAACTGAACTATCAAGCAAAACAGCGACAGATGCACAGATAGAGAGCAACCCAGCTAAGGGTAGGGGAGGTTAGGGGTGGAGGGATGGAGGAAAAAGGAAAAAGGACTCATGGACATGGACAACAGTGTGGTGATTGTGGGGGAGAGGGGCATAAGGGGACTAAATAGTAATGGTAAAAAAATACAATTAAAAATGAAGTGAAAAAAAAACAAAAAAAAGAGAAAAAACACTTGGGAGACTATAATCATGGCAAACACAGGAGGCTGAAGAGAAAGCTCAGCATTTCTTTCCCCCAGCCCCTGCCTCTCCCTTGTCCTTCCCACGTGCAGCCACTAGAGGGGCCTTGGGCATCTGTTTGCCACTGTTGGCTTGCTCAAATGGGCAACCAAGAGGCCCAGTGGATTACTAGAAATAGGGCTCTCTTTCCAAGGAGAGTCAAAGGAGCAAAGTTTTGATGAGAGAAGCTTCTGAGGGGTCATATTTACAGGTGCTGCAGGGGAGGGTGCAGAGAGACTACTCTGCTGCAGGCAAACTTTCCATGAGGGAATTGATTACCTGGGGTTACCTTGGGACTGGCTTTGGGGTCCTGTATTCAATGAGTTCAGTTCTCTTGTCTAAGTAGGTATTCTGAGCAGAGGGATCTGGATTTCTGAGGATCACTCATTGGCCTCTTAAAGCTTTGAGACTGAAAACTGGGTTATCCTGATAGAGGCAGATTATAGTTCAGCAAATTTACGGAGGTGTGACACTGTCCTCATGATGTACAGAATGCTATGGGTATTCTCAGAAGGCAAAGAGCCCAGGAGCTCTCCCCTACTCCCAATTTACCCTACCTTTTAACTCTCAGTTCATTAGATCAGCAAGAGCTGATATGAAAAGGCAAATTGCCCATTGAAAACATTACTCATCTCAGTCATTCTCACTGTGGTAGGAAAGAATTCTGTTTCCTTTCATCTTTCATTCTAAATCCTTAACACAAACACTTGTGATATGGGTCTATAACTTGCTACTCTTGTTCCTCTGCTCATCACTCTAAACATCTCAGTCTTCAGAAAATACCAAGCTCTTTCCTAGCTGCTTGCCTTTGTCCATACTGTTTTCTTACTCAAAATGCATTTACTTCTCCCTCTCTCTTTGCTGCTTTATGAAATACCAATTCTCCATTAGACCCAACAGGTACTTCTCTGATTCCTGCTGCTATTTCCCATCATTGTTGTTAGTTGTAATATAACACATATCAGAGGGTATTATTGATGTATATTTTTTATCTTTTTATCACTTAATTGAACTCATGTTTCATCTCCAGCCTCTGCTTGAATACCTGTCCTGACAGGGAACTCACCACCTCAAAGATTGTGCATTTCATTGCAATGAACTCTCTTTGAAAAAATAGTTTTCTTAGTATCAGAAACCAAATCTTTCCCCCTGATATATTAGTCCTATTGATTCTCTTCCTACTAATTTGCTTGCTTAAAATTCCTTCTGATACAAATAAGCCTTCTCATTTCATAATTAGAAATAGATCTCAAATATAAATATTCTGAGAGTGGGCAATAAATGGATAGCTCATTCTAAAGTGTAAATGACTGATAGGAGCTTTTCCATAGGAATAAGAATTTATAAGGAGAACCTAAGTGTGGGGTCATTTGGAATATCAAAGGCACCAGCAATATGAGGACATCAAAAATTTCTTACAGTAGAAAGTGCACTGGGCTAGGACATAAAAGATGTGTCCTATGTGATTTATTTTATTTGAGCTTTGCTTTTGTCATCTGGAAAAGAAGTAATTTGCATGATGAGTTCTACTAGTTACTGCAATTGAAGAATTTCGTTTGGGAGCAGCTCCGCTCACCTTGGCGGTCTTAAGAATCAGCACTGACTTGGTTTTCATAGTTCTTTCTTAGTTCTGGGTGGGCAAAAAGGTGTACATGTATCAATGAGCTTCATCCTCTTGGGGGCTGGGTTGACATTCTTGTTGTCAAAGATGCTATGACTTATACCCACCACCATCATGTCAATCAATGAACTTTTTATTCCCACCTGGCTTGAACCTTTCTCTCCTCTGCCTCAAAGCCCTGCTTCACCAGAGCTATTTATGGTATTTGTATCATAAATATTTACAAGTAACACATTTACTGCAGGTAACACATTTTATTATGATTTTATTATATATTCTCTTTTCCTGGAGTTTTGCAAGTAAATAGTGCATAATAACCAACTCTTTATTTGTCCTAAGTTCCACACTACAGAACCAGAGCATATTACAACTGCTTGATGCACTAAACTCAAGACTCAATAAATACTTTACAAAAATAATGTAGTTATTTTTCCTTTCTTAAAACATAAAAAATTAGGATTTCCTACACTTGAGTCCTCCTCTTTTTATATCTATTTATTGTAAATATATTGGTGGAGAAAAAATTAAGATGATACTAAAATAAAATAGATGAAATGAGGTCCATGTTATTTTCCCATTTACCTTGCTTTTTTTTCTTTGGAAAAGTGCTACTTCCTGTTTTTATGTTCAACTTTCATGTAGCCTTCTGGACTTAACTGAGACATGAGAAGAAATTCTGTCATTCTGAAGCCTTTAAGTAGAATCAAAGCATTATGCTAATATTGGCCTTTTATTTTAAAGCCTATTTAAAACTGGCCTCAGATTTGCCCCTAAAATATTCACCTGTCCCCCACCCCCAATCTCTACCCAGTCTTAGGCAAGGGCATTTTGGATGCTGAGACTTCGGCAAGGTGCCTCATGACTGAATAATATTTGGTTTAAGGTGAGTGTTTTCTTGTTTGGATATACTTCTATTGAGTTATTTTAAAAGTCATTATAAAATCCCTTTCTCTTCCACCTCCTAAGCCCTGTCTGAACTCTCACAGAAGTGATAAAACAGTTTCATGATGACAACTCCAGAGAAAAGGTTGCGCTTAAGTCACATTCATATTAAATAAGTTATATATAAAAACTTATAATGTTTACAACTTCAGTCTCTTGCCCCCTTTGCTTCTCTAGGAAACACTGCACCTGGGTGTGAATTGAATCCCATCCACCATGGTGGCTTCCAGGTTCTTCTGGCTTCTTTGTCCTCAACCTCTTTACCACCTCCCCCCAAGGAGGAGTTCCAAGGAGATCTGTGGGCATTGCAGATGGCAAGGGTGGCTTCAGATGGTAGCCACCAGGCCTGGCGCACATCCCTAGTGTAATTTATGAAAAATACTCATGTGGCATATGCAAACACACAGGAATGCGGATAAGAGGTGGTAGATCAGTGTAGTGCGTTTATGTCACAAATACCAGAGGTGGTCTCTCTTTAATACTCCCTGGCCTCTTGGAACTGCTTGATGTAATCCTCGTCCGAGGGGCTCTCTGTGCACTTCTGTCCGTTGTTGGGAGGCCGGGCTTCGTTATACCTGCTCCAGTCTCCCTTGCAGATAATCCAAGGCAGGACGTCCACCTTATAGTGGAGCTCCGCTGAGAACTCAGTGCTGATGAGGTTAGGTGTCCCCGCCCCTTTGCCTCTGGTGATGAGCTGCATGTTGTCACCGTAGCAACAGTGCTGAGCGGCTAGGGTGGTGCTCTCTAGGGACAGCATGGAGCGAATGCAGTACCGGGCAGTGGGCTTGTAGATCTCCAGCTTCTCCTTGGGCCCGCTGGCGTCCTTCCAGCGGAATTCCTTGTGCTTGATGCGGTCGAAGATGTCTGCTGTGCTATAGGCCACCTCTGTGGGGTAGGAGCAGGGGCAGCTGGGCAGGTCATTGATCACCTTGTGCATATACTTCTTTAAGAACTCGCTTTTGCAGCTCATCCATCGCTCACAGCTGTCTGTGTCTGAAAAAGGACACAGAGAAACGCTTTCACCACATGCTCTGGCAGCAGGACAGCATTGACATCTTCCCCTCCTCCGCCCCCAGACTCAACTCCTGCAACCCCCTGGAATCAGGAGGCTTTGCACACCTCCCTTGAACTTGGGAACTTTGAACTTGACTACTTGTATGCCATCACCGTTATTATATATGCTTCAACTTTTTTTTTTTTTTTGGATACGTGTGGCATTATTATCCCTAAGTTTAAGTTTTAGTAGGCATCTACAAAAAATAAAAATAAAAAAGGAAGATATTGGGATATAGGGTTAACCATAACCCCACTATCATCCATAAGAAAATTAACAATAAATCAGAGGGACATTTTAAATCTCCTCTTTAAATGCATGGTGATGGGGTAGAAAATGCCTCAAAGTAATATTTGTAGAACTAAGTTGTATTTCTGCCAGTAATTGACCAGTTAAGACTAGAGCTAGTGGCCTAACCTCTTAACTGTAAGCACCAAACAGTTACAATCACTGTATTCAAATCCATATGAAAAAATGCCTCAAAAGGAAAGAGGCTGGCGGCCTCTGCTTTTAAGGAGCCCAACATTTAGCCCAGAGGTCACTTACCAATTAGCCTGGAGTCAGAGCCTGCCCCCAGAAGTGTAATGTTTGGTCTTCACATTAATAAAAAATATTAATTAATTAATTTCTAACACTTAAGATTTAGGTGATTCCACTTATTAATGTGGATTCCCAGTTTCATTTGAAAAAAACAAAAGATATGTTTATCTGGCCCTGCTTTGCTCTATGGGAACAATGGGCTGAGTGAGCAGGCAAAGAGTGATGGACTAGGGGGCTGGTGGTGTCATGAGTGGAAATCAAGTGGCCAGGATGGGGGGCACTTGGAGAAGAGCTTGGGATCCTCTTCAGTGAAGCGAGGAAGAGAGAGAGATGGGGCATCTCTCAGGAGCTTAGCAAGGCCTGGCCTGGGTGAAAAGTATGGGCTCTTGTGCTGGACTGCTGGGGATCGAACCCCAACTCAACTATTTAGTAGCTCTGCGACCTTGAGCAAGGTATTCTCCCTCACTGTGCTTCAGTTTTCTCATCTCTAAATTGAAGATGTAAATAGCACCTGTCTCATAAAGTGAGACAAGGATTAAATGGGAGGGGACATAGAGAATACATATAACAGGGTATCACCCTCAGGGATGGGCTGAGGCTCCTTTTGACTCTGAGTTCTACGATTCCAGCCCTGCAAACCTCTGACTGAGCCGTAGCTGAGAGAATGGAGGTTCCATTCTGAGAAAATATGTGTCTGCAAAGCCAGTGGGGGACTCTTGCAGAGGGCAGGGTCTTCAGACACAAAATTCAGCACAGCCCCAGAAAATAGCTTTGTATTTTACCGTCAGAGTGGCAGGTCATCATAATTCATGTACCTATAGGACATCCATTGATTTATTTTTATCTATTAAACTATTATAGATATTCAGTGTAATGGATATGTTCTAAGCCCTTTGCAAATATGAACTCTATTATTCTACAATAACTTTATAAGGTAGGCACTACTCTTCATACCACTTTACAGATCAGAAAAGAAGAGGCAGTACTGGGTTAAGAAACTTGACCTTGTGTAAGAAATAATCTAAGAAAATTGGACCCCATATAAGGAAAACAAAACATGTAAATGGATCAAGGGTGACATTGCAAAGGCAAAAGGAATCTCAAAAACACTACATCAATATTTGAATAAAAAAGAAAAAAATCTCACCAACTTCAAACAGCTTGGTGGCATTAAACTCCTCGCTTCCTGCAAGCAGACTTACTTCGGTGGCAGCTGTCCTGAAGGTGTCTTCAATTCCTAAACACAGACAGGGGCTCATTTTTCCCTAGTTATTTGGGAGAAATCCACACCCCCTACTAATTAAAAAAAAACAAATATACCTCAAAAAAGCCTTTTCTTGTGTTCATTACTATTATGGGTAGAAACTTGCCAACAGAGGAAACAGTAAAAAGCAGGTAGTAGAGCATAAAATATATTAAAGCCCCAGATACCATGTGCAGCATGAAATCAGATCTAAATGTGCCTGAAGGATCCTAAGGAACTCGTTCACTAGGTCCAGGAGTTGGGTTTTAGATAGGGGGCAGGACACATGTCAAGATGGCTGTATGTCTGGTGGTGTTAGAGTGACAAACTAAACTAGAGGCAGCAACCCATACCAGTCTAGTGGTCAAGACCAGTCTTAAGGACTGACTGTCTGGGTTATAAATCATTACTAGCTGTGTGACCTTGGGCAAGCCATTTAACCTTTCTGTAACTACTTCCACATCTGTAAAATGGGGAGAAATAAATGACCCACCACACGGAGTTGAATGAATTAAAGTGTAAAGAAAGCTCTTGGAGTAGTAAGATGTAAGAGTTAGCTGATTCTGTTCCTTGAATATTTGTCTAGCTCATTTTGAGGATGCAGTAGTCCAGAGCCAAAGACCAGGTATCTCATATTCTGGGACTTTCAGCATTGCTGATGATGCTTCAGGAAGAGTAAGCTGGGCTTGTCATTACTTGCTCTGAGGGACTGAACCCAGCTTGCCTCAATCTTCTTGGCTTTCTTCCCCTCTCCAAACTGCCACCCCACCCAGGCTTTCTTTACAAACAGGAATCCTGTACAAGCTGAGGCAGTCAGAAGAGGCAGGAGTTGTGGAACGTAGACTAGTTGGAGAGCTTGACTGCTTGTTAGCCAAGACTTGATTTCCTTTAAGAGGCTCTCTCTGATATTAGGTGAGGCCCCTTGAACTTATTTATAGGGTTGACCTAGGGAACAAACTTTTACAATGTAATCACTGCCAGGCCAGGGAGACCGCCTGCCCTGTGATTCTTTCCAATATGGCTAAGAATCAACACACCTAATAAGGAAAGAAATCCTGTAAAAAATCCTTCATGTTCCAAGAGAGTCCTGAAAAACCTGAAGAGCCAGGAACAGAAAAGCAGAAAGGATGGATGGAAGGAGGGCAAGGTCAGTTGAGCAGAAAATGTATGAGCAGGGCTGCCGCCCACACTGCTCTCAGTGATGAGAGAAAATGAGAAGGCAATATTCAAAACGGCGGCAAACCTTCCCCTAATAAGATATCTAAATGCACCATCTTGGGTCTGGGTGCCAGCTCTGGAAGAGAAATCCAGAGGCAATCCCCCAAGTCCTGCCTTGAAATACTGTCTGTGTCCAGGTGTGGCTGAGCCCAATACCCTTCCTCTTGCTAGAGGTGGAATAGTTTAATGGTTAAGAACGTGGACTCTGGAATCAGACTGTCTGGATTTGAATTCCAGATTGATCATTTGCTGCCTGTGTGACTCTAGGCCGATGAAACCCAGTGCTTTAGTTTCCATAACTGTTAAAAGAACACAATAATGAGGCTATTGTGAGGATTAAACAAAACCTTAGAAATTTGCTTGATACTAAAATACTAAAAAAAATCCCATTCTTCATAATCATATTTCATTTGTTCTTCATTACCTTCATATTCTTCATATTTATCTTCATTTTCTTTTGCTTCATCAAATCTTCACTATCTTTCCCATCTTCAGATTCTCCTTCTCTTCCTTCTTACTTTTCTTCCTTCTCATAGCATTATTATTTATTGGTTTACTTTTACCCATCCAAATATCATCCTACCAGACTTCTAACTCAGCTGCGTGTAGGAAATTTACACAGAAAAGCATCTTGACGTTTGCTTGACTTTTTGAAAGTCATCCGCATGGCTGACAGGGCGCCAGAACCACCTTTTCTGACACTTTTCTACACAGGCCCCTTGGTTAACATACACATGCCCAATCTGATCCTTCATCTCTCTCTTCGGGAACCACTTCTTTTTTGTTCTTCCAGTTCTTTTTTATTCCAAATTTCAGTCTTAAGGTTTGAGAACAGAGTTTAAGGGTAGAAAAAGGAAGGCCTGGGTGAAGAGATTAAATTTTCTGTCTGAATTTCTTTGGGATAAAGCCATTTGGAATATGTGGTTTCTCGGAAGAGCCTAAGATATTATTTTAGATTGGTATTTTACCTGGAAAAGGAGAATGCGTAGGAAATGTAAACCTACAGACCAGGTGTTGGTAAACTTTTTGTAAAGGATCAGAGAGTAAATATTTTAGGCTTTATGGGTCACATATGGTCTTGGTCACATATGGTTCCTTCTTTTTTTTCTTTTCTACTTCTTTTCCTCTTCCCCGTCTTCTTTACAAACACGTGTGGGCCATACAAAAGCAGGCTGTACTGTGACAACCTCTGCTACAGAGACTCACAGTGTTTTTCATCCCCAACATCTTCTCATCCATTAAGCCTATTACTCATCTCTTGTTTCAGTCTAGTCAAAATCCTTATTAGGAAAATCATTGTTTTTTAAAAAGTCAATTTTTATAAGTTTTAAAATATAAATTAAAACTTTCCCCTTAAACTTGGAGTCACATTCCTGCATAAACCCACCTGGGCAGTTTGGTCGGTCACAAGTCCTAGACTCCGTTGCGGTGCATGCGTAGCCACAAGACCTGGTCCGCTTCTGGTTGCCATTCCCACAGGTGACGCTGCAGACAGACCAGAGACTCCAGTCGCCCTCCCCATCTGTGGAATCTGGAAGGGAGCCAGGGAGACAGTCACAGCCTTATCCAAAGAGTCCCCAAATTCACCCCTACAAGCACCCTGCCAATTGTCCACTTCCATTGTTTTCACTATTGGGGGCACAGATGCCTGCTGGACTCAAAAGGCTTACAGTTCCAGGGTTCATTTTAGGGATGAATTTCATGAGGTTTTGGGAATTGATGTGGTAAGCACATGACCAGGGCCTGACTCCTAAAAGGTGCCCAGTGAGTGCTTATTGAAAATGCATACGTTTGCAGAGCATGGGATCATGAAATAATATGATAGGTAGTTAGATGATCACCATTAGTTCCTTACCTCCATGTGCCACTTACAGAGAGAGACAGACAGACAGATAGACACACCTTACTTCCCCTTCCTTAGAATCTGTGCTGGCTTTGGCCTTAAGAGGCCTGGCAGCTTCTGACTTTTCCTCTGGGCAATGCCCTCACTGTGAAAGAAGCTGAGGCTAAAACTGAATTATGGGATGCCACATGGAAAGAGAGAAGCCACATGAAGGACCACTAGACATGTGAGTGAAGCTTTTGTGAACCTTCTCGCCCTTCCTAGTAGACAGCTGAATGCAGCTGATGCCCTCAGGAGTGAAGGACCTGCCCAGAGTGGCTCTCCCTCAATTCCTGAGCCACAAGATCATGAGAAATAATGAAGTGCTGTTGTTTTAAGCCATGAAGCCTAGGGATGGTGTGTTACACAGGAGTAGACAACAGATACGTAATGCTGATGCTAGAGATGGTCCTTTGAGGTCATAGCTCAACACCCATACAACAAATATTTTTCCAGCCCCTACTATATGCCAGGCACAGTCCTAGGTATATAGGATATACTGCTAAACAGAACTTTCAAAGATTCCCTGCTCTGGTGGAACTAATATTTTAGTGAGAAAAGTCAGACAATAACTAGTAAATAAAAATGAGTGAATTATACAGTAGAAGTTGGTAAATAACATGAAAGAAGGAGAAGCAGACCAGGCTATTGGAGCCTGGACTGTGAGAGGGGTGGGAGAGGTTGGTATATTATTCCCAGTAAATTCCTCTTTTTAAAAGTAAGAAACTAAGTCCATAGGGTGACATCTAAGGTCATAATGGTAACAGAAAGGAAAATTTGGGCTCTAGTGCTAAGCCCTTAATCTCAAAAGTTTGACTCTTTCTGAAGCATCTCCACTAAGTACTAATTTCTCCTGGTTTATCCAAATGTTCCTACAGCCTTGGGGCCTCTGTCAGTGTTGAGCTCAGAGCTACAGGCATGTGCCTTGCAGGGAAAGGGTCCTCTCCATTCATAACAGCTTGTGGGGATTGCTATTATGTGGGCCAGGCAAGAATGTTGTCCACACATGTTTCTACCTGAACTGCGGGCCCCGTGCCAGCCTCCCAGGCTGTTTACATGGCGTTCACTCTGAACACTCCTCAGCAAACACAGGGCCCCCGAGTCTCCTTGGCCCATTCAGCAGAGTTGGGGAGGGGATGGGGAGGGTGATTCATGTTTGTGTCCTCTTTCCTCACCCAGAGTGGAGCGTTTGCACACATATTGCCTGCCTCCAGGGGCCCCATCCATTTCTATCCCCTCCCCAAAAAGAATTTTTCTGAACTTTGATTTTCTTCTAAGAAATGGTTTTCCAACCACATGGCCAAGCAGATGTTTGAAACCCTGCTTCATGTGAGGGAGCTGGACCTGCATCCCCAGCCTTAGTTAGTCTCCCTCACGGCTCCCATCTCTTATTAGGCATGAACACAGTAGAACTGAAGAGACATGAGGCTTCCAGAGGAACAAACCACTGAGGCAGGGGCCACTGCTGCTCCCTCTAAGACTGTGGAGTCTGGTATCTCTTGGTAATTTCACCAGGAACGCCAGAGGGTGCCTGGAGCAACCACACGATCGCATTCTTGTCAGCAGGAGCATCTGGGTGTGGCGGGTTACATGTACATGTGACCACATTCTACCATATCCTACGTGCACCAGTGAGGCCAGGTTTGTTAAAGGCAGTAACAAAGGCACTGAGTCATTAGTAAAGATGATAATGGCTTTAGAGTCATAGAAAGGGGGCAGTTGGTCAGTCAGAAAAAGCTTATTGAATCACATAGGTGGAGTCCATGTCACCTATGTGGTGGGTACAGGCACAGGACACAGTCCACTGATGCCAAGGCATATCCTGCTTGACTCAGAAGAAGCAACAGAACCTCAACCATCTAGAAATCTCTTGCAACCTTTCTTCAGTGTTGCAGTAATGTGGAGAACAGTATCGTCCTGAACTTTGAGATATTAGCATTAAAGTCACCATGATGCTTACATTGGAATCTCTGCATTAGGTAATTTCTTGTTTTTGTATCTTGGATCAAAATTACTTAATGCCAATACTATGTCAGATTAGGTGAAAAACGACTTCCTTAATTCCTCTATTCTTTGGTTACTCTCCTCTCCTACTGAGCCCGGGCCACCCGACTCACTTTGGCCAAGGGGAAAATAGCAAATGTGATGCAAACAGAGGATGAAAAAGTGCTCCTGTATTAGGGCTTGCCCTCTTGCTGTAAGGAACTCTTCCACTACCATGTGAAGAGCCTGAGGCCAGCATTCTGGAGGGTGAGGAGCCAGGTGGAGAGAAGCTCCAGGCACCTCAGCATCCCAGCTATCCAGCAGGGATCCCATCATTGTTAGTGAAGCCATCTTAGACCTCCAGCTCCAGCAAAGCCAGCCCAGAAAAGAACAGTTTAGACAACTTGAAAACTGTTGAGAGAAAACATGTTGTTTTTTTAAGCCACTGAATTTTGGGAGTTTGTTTCTTAAGTAACAAATGTTAACTGTTATAAATACACTGTAGTATTTTCCCTAAGACACGTTCTCCATGGTTAGCAGACTCTGGAACCATGAATGATTTCTCATCCTAGTAAGTAGGTTCTTCATGTTTTTATTTTAGGTGCTCACAAAGTCATTTATTTTCCAAATTTATTTTAATACGAGTCCCTGAGAGTTAGGCACAGAACAATTATGTAGCCAGGTGTTTGGTCATTTCTATTGAGCTAGCAATGAAATAAAACCACCTCCTAGGGTTGTGTATGTCAGCTCACCACTCTAAGGCCTTCATAGCATACTGTCCTGGGTGAATGTTCCAGTAAAGACTCTTCTTGGGGACTTCTATTTGTTTAATGTGCTCAAAGTACAGGAAGGAAATTTCTGACTGTGGAGCAAAGCTCTGAAGACAGTATTCATTTCTGCTATAATCAAACCAACTTGTTCTCATTTGCTCACCTACCAGGGAGCATCACTCAGAGCAGAAACTGAATGTGAGCAGCAGTAATTGCAAAGAGGACAATGAAGGTAAAACACAGTCCCTGTGATTTGACAGCCCCTATCTATGGCATCAAACTGCTTGGGGGGGAAGAAAACAGTGCCCAGTTCAGGGCTGGGTTTCAAGGATGTCATTTGAAATTTTAAAGTAGTTATTATACTGTTTCAAGGCACTAGATTTCTGTGGACCAGTCATTTCTGTTTGGGCAATTGAAGTGACTTGGATCTTGACGTGGCTCCTGGCAAACCTCCACTACTAATCCTCAGTGATAGTGGCTACCAATTACTGAGGACCTGCTTTAACTAGCTGCTCTAACATACTAATTTAACTACGATTATAATCTTGCAAGGTAGGTGGAAACAGCCTCCTTTTTTGGATAAGGTAACTGAGGCTTAGAGAGGTTAAGGTATCTGCCTAAGGCCACACAGCTCAAACCTGGCAGAGTTGGTATTAGATCTGAGGTCTGCCTGCTCCTGCCGTATCCCATTGCATATTCTGGTGTTCCAGCAACGTTGATTCTGGTCCAGGTTTGCCTCCTTTCTTTAAGACACTCACTTATGTGGCCATAATTTAACACTACAAAGAAAAATCCTTGGAAAAAAATCACTGAAATTTTCTATTAAAATAAGACCATGACCAGTTAGAGAATTGCGAAGAACTGAGTCCCAACCTAGGTTACAATAAGCAGTTCTCATTAATTTCATTATTCAGGTTGTTCTGAACAACTTTAAGAATTGCATATTACTATTTGAAAGAAAAACATTTATTTGAACTCTTTCCTGCCTTGGGTGATACCTTCAGTCTCTGCACAGAAGGTATTTAAAGTGCAGTCTCTCAAACACGTACAGTCCAAAGTTGAGCTAATTCGGGTTTCCACGGTCACAAACTAGATCTAACTAACTTCTGTTGAGTATTTTATAATTCATTCTAAAGATTCCATTCTATTTTATTTATTTCACCTAAATTTTTTTGAAATACTCTTTGGCCACAGACATTTAAATTATTATTAAAAATCCTGCTTTCAAAAATCTGAGATCAACAACCTTCACAAGACCAATTCTTGTGGCAATTTTAGCCCATCTCAGAAATGGCAGTGGGCACTTGGGTATGGTGACAGTACTGCTTTGTCATTGGATGAAGCTCACCTTCCTGGGCAGTATATTCACTCCCTGTATCCTCCACAGCATGTAATCTAGAGCTAAATACTTAGAAATTGCACTATAGTTTCTTTCTGTTTGGGCAATTGAAGTTGATAGAAATACAAGAGGACTCAGCCCATCCAAAGCTGTATGTAGTTCTGAAAATCACATGTCCTGGTGAGCCAGCCTCAGAAGCAATACTTCTTCAATCATCTTGCAAATACTGCTGAGCATGTATGACACATTGAGAGTCTTGGTGCTCCAAGTGTGGTCCAAGGACCCGTGGTTCAGCCTCACTTTTGGTCCACCCCCCTTCCTACATCTACTGCGTCAGAAGCTGCATTTCAACAAGACCCCCACCCCCAGTTTGTGTGCACATTAAAGTCTGAAAAACACTGCTTTAGAAGTATTGTAAGGGACATATTTTTCCTCATAAAGTAGCAATCCTGTATCTAGCCTAACAAGGAGGAAGTTACCAAGAGAGATTCCAAAGGCCCAGGGATGCTGTAAGATTCAGATGCAAGGCGCTCTACAGGTATCATAGCCCCAGAAAGCTGGGGTGAGGGTGGCTGAAGCAGCCCCATAGCTGCTCCAGGGGAAGCCAATTCTATCCTCAAGATTGAAATGGAAGATGTTCTTAATACTCATGAATTCAGCAGAGGGTACTCTGTAAAAGCTTTAGATGAAAGAGTTATTTCTAATGTTGGTCTTCAAACTTCAGTGAGCATGAGGATCACCTGATAACCTTGGTTGAAAAAAGAGACAAAGAAGTAAACAGACAGATTCCAGGTCTCACTGATGGACATCTGGTTCAGTAGAAGGTCAGCAATGGCCTTCAACCTGAGCTGCATATTGGAGTCACCCATGGAGCTTTAAAAAACACAGATGCCTGGGCTCTACCTCCAGAGATCCCAACTTGCTGGTCTGGAGAGAACTTGTGCATCGAGGTTTTTAAAAATTTGCCAGGTGAACATAATGAGCGAACGAGGCTGAGAACCACTGATTTTGAATACTGGTGCTCAATGTACCAGAGGCCCTGGAAATTTTTTCACACATAGATTTTGGGGACCCACCCCTAGAATGTCTGACTCAATAGGCCTTGGAACTGGGAGACTGAAAATCAGTGTTTTTATCATGGTTCCAGGTGATGTTGATGTAGCTAGTTTGGGGACCACACTTTGAGGACATTACATTGGAGGGATGAGGTTGGGGCTAGGACTGGCATTTTTTAAACCTGCAGCGAAGGGATTCAGGTGCTGAGAGTCTAAGTCCCACTCATAGAAACAATGTTTTGTGTGGGCTGGGCAAACAAGTTAAACCACAAAGCTGTGTACTGTCAGGATGGCACCCAGGGATCTTGTGTGTTGTTTCTCTGTTCAACAGCACTGGACTTTTCCTTCCATTCCTATCTTCCAATCTAGGTGACCATTTCTAGATCTACTCTACTCTCCTAAAGGATGTGCTACCTTATCCCCTAGAGAGGAAGAATAACATAGTGATTAAGAGGACAGACATTGGACTGACTGACTGAGATAAATCCTTGAGTTCAAGTTGCTTAATTTTTTCCAGGTTTCAGATTCCTTATCTGTAAAATGGAGTACCTGACTCAAAGAGCTGATTAAATAAGCTGATGCATGTTAGATGCCACGAAGAAGGACTGGTGCATGTTAAGTGCTATATGTATGTTGGCTACTATTCATAGTCCATCCTCCTGGAAAACAGATAAATTGTACTTCCTCTGAAAAGAGGGAAGGTTTCATGAGTCTCCTAGCTGGAAGAGGTTTGGGAGCTCTCTTTCTGCTCCCATAGAATTTGATGTATATCTCCACCAGGGCACTATTTTGCTCTGTTAGTTAATTTTTCTTCCTTTATCCACAGATAGGTGAGATTCTTTTTAGGTAAGGACTGTATCTTACTCATTTTTGGATTCGCAGCACCTAATATAATGATGAACACAAGATATGCTCTTAATAAATGTCTACTGAATAACTAAATGATGAAGCTGAAAAAGTTATCTTGCTATTTTGGAAGTTGCTTAGAATCACCTATTAGTGGGCAGAAATAATTCTCCAACATACAACTGGTATTTCTGCTGAAAAACATGTAAGGATGAGAGTTCATGACAAATCATCCTCATCATACAGTGCTTGCTCTGTCTGCTGATGGTGAAGCCACAGGCCATCACAATGATAGATGCATTTGTAAGACAGCAATCATTCTATAGCACAAGGAACACTGTCTGATTCCCCATGAAGGCTGCATTTCCAAGCCTCCCTTGCAGCTACGTGAGACCATATCATCAGGTCCTGAAATCTGAGCAGATGTGATATGTCATCTCCAAGCTGATGGGGTTAAGAGCATGTGAATCTTTTTCAGGTTGCATCTGTCTTCTTGGCTGAGCTGGATATAGAATATCCAGTGGATAACTCCCAGGCCCTAACAGTTGGTGGAGTGCCAAGATGGAAGGAACCTGGGCCTTGAATGACTGAGTAGAGCTGAGTTCCCCTTACTCTGTCTCTCATCTCAGGTGAAAAATGAACTTTTGTTATTTAAATTACTGAATTTTAAAGTTTTGTTATCTCACCTGTCTTACTCTAAAAAATGAGACACTGGAAGTCCTAACTTGGGGTCTTAAAATTTATTGGTGGGGAGGCCTGTGAAGCATATATTCATGTGGATTCCCAAGGGCCACACCACTGCCAATGACAAACATAACACAGTGGCCTGGTCAAAGGAAGCAGCTGGACACATCTCTTTTACTAAATTGATTGTTTAATATGCATCTTTACAGTAAAATACAGAAGGAAGTTGATTTGGTGATTTCTTCTTTTGGAAATAAAAATAATTTTCTTTTTTGAAAAAGGCAGGACCTCAAAGACCCCTAACTAAAGAAAAATTCTCTCCTAGGATAATTGGTGTGATTTTAAAATTATAGTCTTTCCAGAAAAATGTGGCTGCTGGTGCCTCCTTGGGGCTTTGGTGGAAGAGAGTCTTTATGAGGTACGCCTCATAGAAGACCAAAAGCCACATACTGTAAACTGGGTTTTGCTTGGCTCCATGTCCTCATTATCCTCATTTATTCTCCCCACCATTTTATATTACTGGGTGGTAAACTCACCATATTCTGGCTGCTCTTTGGTTTCAAAAGTGCGGTGGCCTGGGGCCGGACGGTCCCATCCCCGGAGGGGGTTGAGGAAGTTGCTGTCATCTGAGGTACTGTCGTACTTGTAGTCCTGGTCCCCGCTGTTGGCCCTTGACAAGGACAAGGACCTCTGCCACCAGGCCCGCCAGTCGGGGGATGGGACTGACCAGCTGGGCTTATTCTCCGGATGCTGATCTTTATCTGCTTCAGAGTCAGGACCGTCCACCACCTCTATGGTGACCTGAAGAATTCAGAACAGGCCAGGGTCAATGAGGTGGGTGACCCTTGGAAGAAAGTCTGAGAGAGTGGAGGCAAACGATTGGTGTGTCACTTGTGAAGGACAGCTGAGACTGCTTGGTGATACAGAATGGAAAACATCCAGGGATGGCCCAAATGAACCCTATAACTAGAGAGAATGATGTACCTGGGCCTTGGGGTGGAAGGAGACACTTTACTAGGGTCAATGATTTACTGATGATTGTATTGCTAGGAAGTCTTTAATTCAAGAAGTAAACATATACTATAAAGGTTCCTGAAGTGACACAAGAATAATTGTAATAAAACCAAACACTTATTGAGTACTGACTCTGTACCAGGCACTGTTCTAAATGCCCTTCCATATATTAGCTTATTTAATCCTCAGAATAATCTTATAAGGTTGGGTGACTGGCCCCTATGATTGACAATCTGCAAAGATGGCCCTGGCACTTCCTCCCATCACTGTATGTGAGTGCCACACTTCTCAACAAGAGGTCGAGTTTACTTCTCCCTTTCTATCTGGAATGGCCTTGTGACATACTTTGTCCAGTGGACTGTGGTAAGAGTTACAATGTGACAAATCTCATGAGGTCTTGCAGCTTCCATTTTCATTCTCTTGAAATATTCCTACCATTATGTGAGCTTCCTCACTTCCTCACTTCCCAGCTTGGACTACTGTGCACATAGAGACCACATGAAGAGAGAGACTACAGAGAAGAAAACCAAGGCTTCGTAGCCACTGGCCAGTTCCACAGTCCCAGTCATATCAATGAGGCCATCTTGGATCCTCAGCCCAGTTGGGTCACCCCAGCTGATATCATGTGGTGCAGAGATGAGCTCTGCCAGCTGAGTCTTGCTCAAATTCCTGACCCACAGGGACCGCAAGCAATCCAATGGTTGTTGCTTTAAGCTACTGAGTTTTGGGATGGTTGTCAGACAGCAACAGATAGCTTTTTATAGAGAGAAAACTGGCTAACAGAGAAGTCAACAACACGCCTAAAGTCACACAGCTAATAACTGGCAGAAATGGGTAGTCTAGCTCCAGAGCCCATGCTTTTACCAAGTTTGCCACACTGCCCCTCAAAACAAGAAAGTAACAGAGGTATTGTCCCCTTGTGCAACTGAGGGAGCAAAGAGGCCACAGATGCTGGTGAGGCTGGATACCACAGGTTGGGTAGAGATGTGAACATAAGGTCCTCAAGGTCCAGGCTTTCACAGCTGTGATTTTCACTCATCCTGTGGTCCAGACCCAGCACATACACCCTTCAACTGGCCCTCAGGTTCAAAACAGATAGTTCCAGAGCCAAGGTCAGAACTTGTTCTTGGATTTACTGAGCCTAATTTGGAAAGCATGAGGCTGGAAGAATTCAGCTTCTTGGCTCTGAGAGACAATCAACGTAGAGAAACTTGTTTAAAAAATATAATAAAAACTCATTGGGTTCCTTTGGCCATCGCATAGCTCTTGCAACACCCCCTGGATGAGTTATGTGCAAATGAATCAGAAACACGTGCTCCAAATAATCAGCGCAAGATGTACTGGGCAGATGGATTTCTAGCTTTGCCCTAACCCAACATCTGAGAGAGTTGCTGGGATGCTCTGCCAAACTGTACCAGGGTGTGCCCATCCTGAGACAAACAGCCTCTTCCTTTTGTGTTAGGGATGGCAAGGTTCGAATTCTACTCATTTTGCTAATTCAAAGGAAGTTGTCCAGCTAATAGTGGGCCTGGGTTGTGGCCTTATGATGTTCAAACACAGGTCAAGTGTGTGGCCTTCAATATCAGAGTATACTTGGGCTGTGGCAGGTCAAGTGCATCTTTCCTCTGGTGTGGGATGCCTAGAAGGGCACCATTGGATTTATTCCATGCTACCATCATTACCCCATTCTTGTAAGCATCTCTTGCATACTTATAAATAATTATGAAACTTTTAGTAATTTCCCAGAAGAGAAAAAAAAGGAAGAGAAGAAAATGTCTTTTTCATATGTCTTGTATCATTGCTGTTTGCTAGAATGGATAATTGCTGGGGAGTAGACAATAACTGGGACCCATACGCAACCCTGGAAAGGACAAGTGCAGAAGGAGTGCACTGCTGGGTAGTGACAGGGCACTGCTGAGGCTTTGGAGACATAACCTTTCTCCTCTGCAGTTCCATCCCCCACTGCCTGCAGACAGAACAACTGAGCCTCAACAATCGTCTGCAAGGCTGTTAAGGGTCTTGGAGGGGAGAAGCTGCCAAGAGCCAGGCAAGCCTACAATTATGGTAATGAAATCAGTCTCTGGGTAGGAGATAAGGGGGAACATGCCCAACGGTTTTGGTATTCCATTTGTATTCAGAGTGGAGTCAAAGGGATTGCCTAAACAAAACGTGCCCTGCAATTTCTCCAAGCTGGGAATAAAAACAATTTTATGTTTTAAGCTATTACTGTCAATATAATTCTTTTTCTTCCAAACTGGTTCTCAGATCCAAACAAAATAGATTTGTCGCCTGGCCAGGCAATGAGTAGCAAAATACAAATTTACTCCAAAAACTATATCGATGACTAAATCTCAACAGTTTAGAGGTTTCTTTTTCTCCTTTAATTTCCAGCCACTGCCTCAACTGAATTAAAAACAAAAAAACAAACAACCCCCCTCCCACAAACCTTAGGATCCACCTCTCCCTACAGTTAATGTGGAAACCTCATACTGATATCAAATGAAGAAATCTAAGCTTGAACCTGAAATTTCATAGGTGTACAATTAAAAAGACTTAATGAGCATGATCAATGACTTCTCAAATGATGGGGATTAGTTTTATGTTTCCTGTTGCTCTCATTCTGCTTACGTGTTCTTCAGCATCAAAGAGTCCTTTTATAAAAATGTCTTGAACAATAATTGATGTGATGAGCTTAAGGTGTGGGAGTGAGCACAGCAGATTTCCAAGCTGATAAAGACTCTAGATTTTACCATCCTTTCTTTCCCTTAATGCACATAATTGAAATGTCTTAGTATATTTGTTTCTCCTGGACTTTTCCACACCATGAATCAAGACAATAAAAGAAAGAAAACTCTTTAAAACTATCCAAGTCCAACTTCTGGCAGAGTCTCATCAGCTTCAAGAAACAGAGTTCAAAATCAGTGCCAGTTGGGGAATTCTGTCCAAAATCAGGAAATGAGGATCCTATGCAGTGTCACCGGTTTCTTTCTTCCTCTTGAGAGTTAAAACAGTTATTAGAAACAAATTCTTTATACTTTCTCTGAAAAGCACTTTCCATAGGAAAACTAACACAATTATCAGTCTAACTGATAATAAAGTACAAAATACAAAAAATTTGACCTTTTGAACTTGGGAGAATCTTCTAGAATCTTCTAGCTCATTGGTCCTGTAAGCCTTGTGAGCTTGGTGACTAGGCGGGCATGAGACAGTATTTCCCAGACAGTAAAATAAACCCTGAGAGGTGAATAGATTCCTCAGAAAAAAAGAGAGCATCTAGGGACAGGAAGACAGTCTCCAGAGAAGAATTGGGCCCCAGACTACCTATCTGCCTTCCTTGACAACTGTGAGCTACAGAAAGAAGAAAAAATGGACCAGGAGGATACATAATCCCTTCCTCTCAGACTCATTGATGCTCTCTTTTTTTTTAAGTATATTTTATTGATTATGCTATTACAGTTTTCCCAATTTTTCCCCTTTTATCCCCCCTCTGCCCTGCACCCTCCTATCCTCCACCATTCCCTCCCTTAGTTTATCCATGGGATGTACATATAAGTTCTTTGAATTCTCTGTTTCCTATTCCATTCTTGACCTCTCCCTGTCCATTTTATGCCTACCAATTATGCTTCTTATTCCCTGTACCTTTCCCTCCTATTCCCCCCCCCACTGAAAACCCTCCATGTGATGTCCATTTCTCTGATTCTGTTCCTGTTCTAGTTATTTGCTTAGTTTTTGTTTTTGTTGTTTTTCTTTTTTTTAGGCTCATTTGTTGATAGTTGTGAGTTTGTTGTCATTTTATTATTCATAGTTTTTATCTTCTTTTTCTTAGATAAGTCCCTTTAACATTTCATGTAATAAGGGCTTGGTGATGATGAAGTCCTTTAATTTGACCTTATCTGGGAAGCACTTTATCTGC
>VMDR010008913.1:0-35020 GCA_007922815.1 Macrotus californicus
AGATCAGAATGGAAGAAACAAAAGTGTGCTATTTTCAGATGACATGGTGATCTACATAGAAAACTTGAATCTACAAAAAAGCCTCCTAGAACTGGTGAGTTCAGCAATGTTACAGGGTACAAAAGAAATATATAAAGATGAATTGTACTATAAATACTATCAATGAACAAACAGACACCAAAATTAAAACTATATTACCATTAGCACTTGATAAAAAACAAACTTTGAATACTTCATGTAGATTTAACAAAATATGATAAAAGAAATCAAAGAAAATCAAAGTAAATGGAGTGACATACTCTGGTCACCAACTGAATGACCCCACATAGTAAAGATGTCAATTCTACCTAAGTCAATATATGGGTTAAATTCATCCCTAGAAGAATCACAGGTGTTTTTGGTATATATAAACAATATTATTCTAAAATTTACGTGTAAAGACAAAGAAACGAGCATACTACTTAAAATAGTTCTGAAAAAGAATTCAGTAGGAGGAATCAGTCTAATTGATTACAAAAGTTATTGCATAGCTATGGTAATTAAGACTATGTGATATTGGTAGAGGAAGAGATGCACAGATCTGTGGAACATGATAGTTAAGAACCCAGAGTTAGACTCATGCAAATATGCCCAATTGATTTTTCACAGAGATGCATAGCATTCAATTGTGTAAAAGCAAATAGACATCATAGGCAAATAAATGAAACTAAGGGACAAGCTCATCCAAAGACACATTTCTTCCAGGACAGTATACCAATGGCAAGGGGCAATTCATAGATGGGACAAACTAAATTGGCATTTACGAGCAAGTCTCCTGGCTTTGAATTCAAAAGGGTGGAGTAGGAAGATCCTGAGCTCACCACTCCTTATTGACATCAAAACTACAACTACATTCTTTGAGAATGACCTGAAGACCAGCAGAACAGATTTTCTACAACTAAAGGTATAAAGAAAAAGCCACATTGAGACAAAAAGGAGGGGTAGATACTAAATCTAGTCAGAACCTACTCTACCCCCGCTCTCCATGTGGTGACTTATAAATGGGAGGGATATCACAACTGTTGAGGTCTCCAGCCCTAACCTGGGGGACCTGCACCAGAAATAGGAGCCTCAATAACATCTGGCTTTGAAAACCAGTGGGATCTATGTCTGTGAGAGCCAAAGGGCTATAGAAAAACCAGGTTGCACTCTTTCTGAATCCTGACACAGAGGCAGTAGTTTGAGCACTTAGGTCATATGTGAAGGTAATACATGGACTAATTTTAGGGTGTGTGCTGGAGGGACAGGGACCTGTTGGAGCTTTCTCCTGAGTCAGAGGTGAGGGTGCTCACTATTTTCCCCCTTTCTTTATTTTTCCACCTAGCTGGTCTGACACTGGCAGGTGCCATTTTTGACACTCTCCATTAACCTTGCTAACACTGCTCACCCCATCCTGGCATTTCCCTGAGGATTCACTCAGGCTGGCACAGCTCCAAAGTGGCTCCTGCCCTACCACATCCAGTGAGCATCCTCAGTAGGCACCAACACATAGCAGTGTATCTGCAACAGTTGAGGCTGGGCCTCATAGCCAGCCACACCAAAGGCTTTCCCTGCACACCGGTGTGCTAACAACAGTTGTGGCCAGGCCTCACAGCCATCTGGGAAGGGACTTGTCTCACCTGCTGGTGTGTCCATAGAAGTTGTGGCAAAATCACAACAGGAGACCACACCAGTCTACCCAGGGAACGGACACCTCTGGAGCACCTGGATCTGGTGACAAGGGGTAATTCTACCCCTAGGCCCCACAGGGCACACTTCAAATAAGGCCTCTTTTTCAAGACTGGAGTCATTTGTTTCCTAATACATGGAAACAAATAGGCAAAATAAGGAGAGAAAAGTATGTTCCAAACAAACAAATAAACAAACAAACAAACAAACAAAAACCCCAGAAAAAGAACTAATTGAAATGGAGGTATGCTGTCTACTAGATAAAGAGTTCAAAGTAATAATCATAAAAATCCTCATCAGGCTCTGCAGATAAGTGGATAAACAGTGAGAACTTCAACAAAGAGATAAAATGACAAAAAAAGAAGCTATCAGAACTGAAGACTATAACAATTGAAATGAAAAAAATACACTGAAGGGAATCAACATCAGATCAGATGATGTATAAGAATGGATCAGTGATCAGGAAGACAGGAAAATGGAGATCACTCAATCAGAAGATCAAAAAAAATTAAAACGATTGAAGATAGCATGAGACCTCTGGGACAGCATCAAGCACACTAACATCATATCATAAGGGTACCAGAAGGAGAAGAGAGAAAGGGAAGGAAAACTTATTTAAAGAAATAATGACTGAAAACAGCTATCCGAGTCCAAGAAGCACAGAGAGTCCCAAACAAGCTGGACTCACAGAGGCCCACACCAAGACACATTCTAATTAAATTTTAAAAGTTAAAGATAAAGAGAATCTTAAAAGCAGCAAAAGGAAAACAACTAGTTATATATAAGGGAATGCCCATAAGATTATCAGTTATTTTTTAGTGGAAACTTTGCAGGCCAGAAGGGAGTGGCACTATATGTTCAACATGATGAAAAAGAATACCCTACCCAGCAAGGTTATCCTTCAGAATTTATAGAAAAAGAAATATTTTCCCAGACAAGCAAAAGCTAAAGTAGTAGATCAACACCAAATCGGCATTACAGAAAATGTTAAAGGGAATTCTGTAAGTGTTAAAGAAAAGGCCAAAACTAGAAATGAGAAAATATATGAAAGAAAAAAAAAATCTCACTGGTAAAGGCAAACATATAGTAAAGGTAATAGACCAACCACTTGTAAATCTAATATAAAAACAATTAAAATGGCAATCAGTATTTACCTATCAATAACTACTTTAAATGTAAATGGACTAAGACATAGGGTGACTGAGTGAATGAAAATAAGACCTTTATATATGTTGCCTACAGGGGACTCCCTTCAGATCAAAAGACAGGCACAGACTGAAAGTAAAGGGATGGAAAAAGATACTTCATGAAAGTGGGAACAACAAAAAAAGCTGAGATGGCAAGACTTACACCAGACAAAACAGACATTAAAACGAAGGCTGTAACAAGAAACAAAGAAAGACTCAGCAATTCCATTTCTGGTGCTTATCTGAAGAAGACAAAGCACTAAACTGAAAAGTATATACCCACCTGTGTTCACTGCAACCTTATTTACAATAGATATTATATGCAAGCACCCTAGGTGTTCATCAGTATATGAATGGATAAAGAAGTGGATGTGTGTGTGTGTGTACACACAATGGAATAGTACTAGCCATGAAAAGGAATAAAATCTTGACTTTTTGTTTTAATCTTGCCAGTTTGGACAACATAAGTAGACCTAGAAGGTATTATGCTGAGTGAAATAAGTCAGAGAAAGACATTTCACTTATGTGTGGAATTTAAAAAACTAAACAAATGAACAAACAAAACAAACAGACTCAGATACAGAAAAACTGATAGTTGCCAGTGGGTTGGGAGGTAGGGGGATAGGCAAAAAAGGTGAAGGAGATTAAGAGGTATCATGGTATAGTTATACCATAAACAAGTCATGAGTGTAGTGTAGGGGGTACAATCAACAATATCACAATAACTGTGTACAGTGACAGACAGATACTGGATGTTTTGTGGTGATCACTTTGTAAGTTACATAAATGTCAAATCTCACTAGGTTGTATACCTGAAACTAATATAATACTGTATGTCAGCTATACTTTACTTCAAAGAGCTTTACATTCCAAAATGAAAACCTATAAAAATGAACACGTTTCATACCTTATATGAAAATTAACTCAAAATAGATCATAGGATTAAATTTAATACATAAAACTATAAACTTTCAAAGAAAAACATAGTAGAACATCTTCAGAATCTAGAGCTAAGCAAAGAATTTTTAAGACTTAGCACCAAAAACATGATCCATAAAAAAAAATACTGAATCACTGTACTTGATCAAAATTAAAAAGTTTTGTTTTATAAAAGATTTTGTTAAGAGTATAAAAACACAACTTACAGAGAGGGAGAAAATCTTTGCAAACCATATATCTGAGAAAAAAATATAGTCTAGAATATTTTCCAACCGTTGAAAATTCAACAGTTAAAAAAATTAACAGTTAAAAAAAAAGCAACCCCAAATTCCAAACAATTTTAAAGTGGGCAAGAAACATGAAGAAACATTTCATGGAAGAGAATATACAGATGTCAAATAAGCACATGGAAAGATGTTCAACACCATTAGCCAGTAGGAAAATGCAAATAAAAACCACAAAGGGATAGCACTGCCTACCTACCAGAATGATTAAAAGAAAAAATTAGTGAGAAAATCAAATGTTGGCAAAGATATAAGGAAATTGGATCACTCTTATATTGCTGGTGGGAATATAAAGTGGTATAGCCAATCTAGAAAATGTAGGCGTTTTTGTTTGTTTTAAAACTACCTACACATGTAAATATAATACAACCCTGCAATGGCACTCCTGGGCATTCATCGTAGAGAAATGAAGACTAAGTCCATACAGAAACCTGGATAAAATGTTTATAGCAGCATTAACAGCACCAAACTGAAAACAATTCAGGTTCTCTTCAGTGGGTGAACAGCTACACAAACTGTGGTACAGTTTGGCACATAGCACGGAGTACTACTGAGCAACTAGGATGGATGAACTATTGCTGTGCACCAAAACCTGGAGGAATCTTCAGAGAACTATGCTAATTTTAAAAAAAGCCAATGTCAAAAGGTTATATATTGTGTGATTCCATTTATATAAAATTATTTCAAATGACAAAATTATAGCAATAGAGAAGAAATTGATGGTTGGCAGGGGTTAAGGAGAGGACAAAGGGAAGGGGGTGTGGATATAGTAGGGCTCCATGAGAGATCCTCATGGTGATGGAAATGTCAGTACCCTGTTTGTAATACTGTACTATAGTTTTGCAAGATGTTACCCTTGCTGGAAACTGAGTGAAGGATACATGGGATCTTTCTGTATTATTTCTCACAACTGTACATGAATCTACAAAAATATCAATTAAAAGTTCAATTAAATGATAAAAAAAACCTAAGTGAATATAGTAAGTAATAATGTTTCAGGCAACAAAATAAAATGGATCCTATCCCTAAATGCCACATCATTGTTATTTAATGCCCAGATGAGATTTTAGAGAGTCAGAAGTGTGAACTACAGGCTGTAGTTCCCATGACTCAAGTAAATGTCACTGAAACTCTGCTCCTTATTCTAGCTTCCAAGCCAAGGCTGTATTTTAGCCTCATGTTTCATGGAAACCTACACTTAGCAAAAGTGAAATGAGTGCTGACTTTGCCTTACCTCCTTATATGTCTCTCTCTTGCCCTAGTCATGGTTTCTGGTGCCTGATACCACCATTAATGGTACAGTGTCTTCATTTCTGCACAGCATCATCCTAGCTGGCTTCCCTTCTAAAGACTCACCTTAGCACACATTCCTTCCTTTCTCACTGTGTCCCCAGTGTACCCTGCCAATCCAAACTACTAGACAAATTTATCAGAGACATAAATAACCAGGTGAGCCTTCCCAGTAAGTTTAATCCTCCCTCTGGATGTTTTTACTTTAAAAGAAACAAAAATAAATTACTCTCCAATTGGTAGAATTCTTTGGAAAGATCCAGTTGTTCAAAGGGGGTAAGTGGTTGTAAAGGAGTGGGAAGGGAAAACGCAGTCTCTCTTTGACTTCACATCTGGATTTTAGTGAAAGACAATGAGGTGGGTTAGGAAAACGCCAAAGTGTATGTTTGTCTGGCCCTTCCTTTTGCCAACAACTCTTGCCCACAAACCTGTGGTTTTTCTCTGATATGTGAGCAAATAGTTTAATGAGACAGTTCATTGTGTTCATTATTTTATTTGTGTCCTTTTTAATAAAATAAGGTAATCAGATATTAGCTTTAAATCCTTACTCCCTAATTTTTCATGGATTTAACACTCTCATTCTGACAACTTGTCATTGTTGCATGGTGCTTTCCAGCAGTGTGCCTCTGTATTAGCTGTTAGCTCTGTCATGAGCAAGAGGAAAGGAAGGTGAAGCTTCAACACACTCAGAAAAATACTTGTCAAAAAGGCATTGTCTCATGAACTTAGAAAACATCATGCACTAGAGTTGTCTAGTCTGGCTCATCTAACTGCAATCTTCTTATCCTCACCTCTTGCTTGTTTTTCACCCACTGGCAGTCATAGCTCTACCCCTAGGAACTGAGCTCCAAGTGTTCTCTCTTCATCAAACTCAAGAGAGTTGGCCATTTCCCACTGTTAGCCAGTCTGCAGCTTTTGGCCTGACAACCATCTCCTTACTTCTGATACGCTCCTTCCCTGATTTCATGAATGCTGCCCTTCCCTGGTTTTCATTAATAGGGGCCTGCAAGCTGTCTAGTCAGAATCTGCCTTCAGATAGGTCATTGGCACTTCACACTTAGCACGTTAATAACTGAGCAGCCAACACTACTGCAAACCTGCTGCTTCTGCAGCCTTCCCCTTTTCAGTTAATGGCAGCTCCAATCTTCTACTTGCTCAGGCCAAACAGTCTGGTATAAACCTTGACCCTTCTTCCTCCCCTTCCTTACATCTGGTCTATAAAGAAATTCTGCTTGCTTTTCCTTAAAATATACCTAGAATTTGAGTACTTCTTACCACCCCCATAATCATGACCCTCATGTGTAATACGTTTACCTCTTGCCTGGATTATTGCAGTAGTCTCCTCTTTTGTCTCTTGGCTTCTGCCCTTGCCCCTGGTCTGTTTATACTCAATAGAAAAGCCAGAGTGATTGTTAAAATGTAAGGGAGGTCAAGTGTCTGCTCACATCCCTCCCACAGCTTCCTGTCTTGCAGTCCTTATTGGCCCCTTCCACCTTCATTCCACCATCCTCTCCTCTGATCCTTCTACATTGCTTCCTTGCTCTTCTAGACTCATGCTTCGGGCCTCATTCTTGCCATTGGTCCCCTCTGGCTGAAGTGTTCCTTCACAGGGTGCCTGTGGCTGACTTCTGCATTCTGCCAGGCTTCAGCAGGTTGACCGAGGTCCTCTTGTGCCACCTGTGCAGAAGCTGAAACCTTGCATCCCTAATACTTCACCTCTCCCGTTCGTGCTTTATTTCTGATCCTGTAGCACTCTTCACTATTTCTCATAGTATGTATTTGACTTCATCTTAGTGTTTTCTTCTTCTTCTAGGCCACACCTTCAATGAACAGATATTTTTGTTTGTTTTTATTGCTCTGTTCTCAGTGCCTAGACTAGTGATTGGCACATAGTAGACTTGTACTATATATTTTTGTATGAACCAAATTAATGATTATTTTCTCCGTCCCCATGTCTCTCCATTTCTGTCTCTGTTTTTTTGTTGTGTCTCTCTGTTCTTGGTCCTCTGCTTTACAAATGTAGGTATGTCCCAAGAGTTTCTCGGTGTTCTCATCTTTATTACATTCCTTTTCCTGTTCCTTTCTTTTACTATTCTATCTCCCTTCACCACTGATCCCTGACTCAAATGCATGGTCACTCCTTCCCTCTTGCACTTATCACAGGCTTCTGACTGTAACAAGGGGTGTTACACATTCCAGATCCTGTAGGCCAAGAGGAGCAAGGGAACAGATGACATTCGTGGGGAGACATTTACAATAAAGACCTGCAGTTTCTGTCTTGTGTTATAGAAATAAATACCTATGTTTTCTTTCCTTTTGTCTGTTAACCTGCTTAAGGGCAAGAGCTACTCACTATTCACATTTGTATTCATCCACACATGCATTAACCTACAGATGTTTAGTAGGCACCCACTGTGCCAGGTTGTGCACTAGGGTTTTGGGAACATGAAGTTTAGGTAATAAGAGAGACAACATTAAGGGCAACCAGAAGACCTTAAGGGTTTCAAGTTGTAAAGATCAGGGATACAGCTAAGAAAAAATAGTTGTAGACAACTATCATAGAATAGACAAGAAATTTAGGTATCTTCTAAAGGTCAGGTGGTATTGATGGAAATTAGTAGACTGATTGAGAAAAATAACACAAAATATCTCACATAGAATTGTCTTTCAATAATATTTGCTGAATGAATGAAGCAGCTTGATTCGCCATAGAAGAAAGGGGTGGCTTATAAAAAAATTGGGATTTGGAGTTTTACAGACCTGAGTTTGAATTCCTCTAAACTTTTCTGTTTATTAACTGTATGGCTTTGGGCAGATTACTTAACCTCTCCAAGCCTGTTTCCTTACCTATAAAATGGAAATATGAGCAAAACCCTCCTTACAGGTTTTTGTTTTAAGGATTAAATAAGGCAATCCATGTAAAGTAATTAGCAAAAGGTCTGGCATGAACTTAATGATCAAATCTTACTATTGTTATTAAACATTGTTATTGTTACTAAGTGATCGGTATGTTACTACTATTTACATTATAATAAATGTTAAATGTAAGTATTTAAAGAGTGGCAAACAGATACATCCAACAGATTGAAATATCACTCTATTCAATAGACATAAATAAATAAAAAACTTTTATTTTGATTGGATTATATCTCGTATTTCCCAGGATATGTGGATACAAGGCAAAGATGCCTATAGTCCTCAGAGAGTGAACCAAGTAAAACTAGTGAGTTTGCCACTGAAGAATACAGCAAATAGACATGCCCAAGTGTGTCTGTCTTTCTGTCTTACTGTATCTACACACACACGCACACTGTCCACATTGCTTGCTTTAAATATTGAACAAAAAAGTTATCTTAGTCATTTTAATTGTTGTACTGTCAGATAACAGCAGACAGACATTTCCTCTGCTAGAAAACTTGATCTTTTTTTTTTTTAAAGGAAGGGGAGAAAACAGGAGGTACTCACTGGAGAAATTCTGGTTGTTTGCTGGCTGGGCTGCCTGCTCATGTACAGGCAACATGCATTAAAATTTGAGTGAATTTCAAGACATCTTTGAGGTCCTCAACACATAAAGCTGCTTTAGTAACTTTAAGTTCCACACTAGTTCTTAGTTAAGGGTCTCTTTTGAGATAGAGAGTGGATAGGGTAATTTTCCTTTCAATATAAAACATATTAAAGGCTGCACAGCTATTTACTAACATGGTCCATAGCTATCTAATGATCTGTACATAATGTAAACTTTGTTTTTTATTTTCTTATTTACAAAGGGAAAACTATTTAAATGGGGAAAGGTAGATTTTGAATGCAATCTTTGATTGCCCATAGATAATATTAATTAAAATAATTTAAGCAGATGGATCCTAATACACCCTAGATTGATTCCTTCTGTTGTTGTTCAGCTAAATATATTTATTTTGTTGTATGTATAGGTTCATATCAATGTTTGTCTGGTATATCAAAAGTCCAGAGTTTAATCACATTATGCCTTTCATAGATGTCTTTGATAGTGATTGTAATATTTAGATGATAAACTTTTGGGGGACATGAACTATAACTTTTACATAAACCCCTCTTCTCCCCAATGTCAAGTACAGGACTGAACACATAATAGATGTTCAACAAACCTTTATTGATTGGCTTAGTGTTTGTGAGAACAACTTTACTATAGAATATCATGGTGAGCAAGTTTGACATATGTATAAAAAATGAGTTGAAGAAGAAAATGTCAAATCTTCCATTCATATACCTATTGCTTTCTTTTTATATTAATTAGAATAAATCTATCAGATTTTGTATGTGTCAATCTTCCCATTTGTAAGATGAGTTATTGGAAAGTGAATGGCTCCAATATTTTGAGAACCTGGAACGTACTGTGGTACCCCAAGGGCACTTCTTTGAGTGAGAATGGTCAAAGACATTGGATTACTCACTTTTCATGTTATATCTATCAGTAACAAAATCTACCAAAAGTATATGTCCATGTTTTAGGATTGGAAATACGTACACCAATCAAAATCATCTTTAAAGAAAAACAGTCTTAATCACAATACTTCAAAATCTATTTCCATTTATCATGTGGCAACTACTTTTTATCTTTTCCCTTTAAAGGAAAAGTAGTAAACTGGACATATGATGATTCTTACAGAATGGTCTACATCAAGGGTGTCAAACTTATTTTCACCAGAGGCCACATTAGCCTCACAGTTGCCTTCAAAGGGCTGAATGTAATTTTAGGACTGTATAAATGTAACTACTCCTTAACTGTTAAGGAGCTGAAATTACATTTGGCCCTTTGAAGGCAACTGAGAGGCTGATGTGGCCCCCAATGAAAATGAGTTTGACACCCCTGGTCTACATGGTACGAGGTTTAAATTCATTCACTAATTTGATGTTTATGAAAGATCAGCTCTGTGCTTGCAAAGACTGCTCTGCTTAGTCATTCACCCTCTCTGGTGGGAGATAATAGCAAAATCCTCTCAGAGATTTTGCTATAGCAATGTTGTAGGTCCCTGAGAAGAAGAAACCACTGGGTCCTCAAAGAGAGAGCAATATATTCTGCTTCAGGTTGTTGGGAAAAGGTCAGAGGTAGGTTGGCAAAGTGACACTTTCTAGGCAGAAAAAAACAGCAGCAGAGCTTGAAGAAATGTGGGCACAGAGTAGCCAATGGCTTATTAAGAAATTTGGGCTTTGTGCTAAAGGCCATGATATTGAATTTATTTTTATTTTTTGGATATTAAAGCACTATTCTTTTTTAATTGTTGCTCAAATATAGTTAACTCCATTCTCACTCCACCATGTCCCCCTCACCCCAACCATCTCTGCCTCCTACCCTTGAACCTACTCCCTTTGGCTTTGTCCATGTGTCCTTTCTACATGTTTTTACTTTTTTTTAAAAAATTACTTTATTGTTGTTCAATTATAGTTGTCTGCATTTTCCTCCTACCACTTCCCCCCCACCCCAGCCAAACCCACCTCCCTTCTTTGCTTCCACCTTCCCCCTTGGTTTTGTCTATGTGTCCTTTATAGTGGTTCCTGAAAACCCTTGCCCACACTGTGCCCTCCCCACTCCTCTGTGGCTATTGTTATATAGTTCTTAATTTCAATGTTTCTGGTTATATTTTGTTTGCTTTTTTCTTTTGTTGATTATGTTTCTTGATGGCCCTTCCCCTATTTTCCCCCATTATCCCTCTCCCCACTCTTTCCTGGTTACTGTCAGTTTGTTGTGGTAAAATATATAACAGAATTTACTGTTTTAACCATTTTTAAAATCTTTTTAATTATTATTATTTTATTTTTTAGAATCATTTTATTTTGAGAGAACAGAAGGGAGGGAGAGAGAGAGGGAGAGAAATATCAATGTGTGGTTGCCTCTCATGCATCCCCTACTGGGGACCCAGCCTGCAACCCAGGCATGTGCCGTGACTGGGAATTGAACTAACAACCCTTTGGTTCACTGACCAGCAATTGATCCACTGACCCACATGAGCCAGGGCTGTTTCAACCAATTTTAAGTGTTCATTTGGTGTCATTAAGTACACTCACATTGTTGTGCAGATACCACTAACATCATCTCTAATACTTTACCGAAACTCTTTACCCATTAAATAATAAATCTCCATTTCTTCCTTTCCCTGGACCTTGGCAACCAATATTCTGCTTTTTTTCCTCTATGGATTTGATTACTCTAGTTTCCTTATCTAAGTGGAATCATACAATATTTGTTCTTTCGTGACTAGTTTATTTCACTTAGAACAATGTCTTCCAGATTCATCAATGTTGAAGCATGTGTCAGAATTTCCTTCTTTTCAATAGTGACTAATATTCACTGTACCTATGCACCACACTTTGTTCATCCATTCTTCTGTTGACAGACTTTTGGCTATTGTGAGTAATGCTGCAATGAACATGTGAGTACAGATATTTCTTTAAGATAGTGATTTTATTTTCTTTGAATTGTACAAGAGTGGAATTGCTGAATTATATGGTCATTCCATGTTTATTTTTTTTTTGAGGAACTGCCATACTGTTTTCCACAGCAGCTGCACAGTTTTACATGCCCAAACAAGATTTTATATGTACAGGATTTTAAGCTAGTGAGAGACTGATCTGTTTGGTTTAGAGAGCTCACTGTCTTCCCACTGTGTGGAAAATGGATGACAGGCTGGAAGTCTGGAGTCAGGCTGTCAGATAGCCAGCTTAGAGATGATGTGAAGATGTGAACCAAGGCTGGTCCTATGTGAATAAAAACAGTATGGTAATTCCTAAAGGGATAGAGGGTAGGAGAGGTAGAAGAGTGTGAAAGGGGTTAAAGGGTGACAGGAGGAGACTTGACTTTGGGTGGTGAACACACAATATAATATATGGATGATGTGTTATAGAATTGTACACTTGAAACATATAATTTTATTAACCAATGCATCCCAATAAATTCAGTACAAATTATAAAAAAAGAATAGATGATAAATTTCAGAGATTTTTTTTTTTGATAAATGCAATTAAGTGCTTAATGAAGTTACATCTGTGCCATGGGGGAAATTAAGGAGAGAATAAATTCTCAGTCATTATATTACCTTGGAAGGGGTGAAGAACAGAATAGTACAAGAAGTGAGAGGAAGGGAGAGAGAAGGGGATGAGGAAAGGAGAAGGAGAGAGTGGATTGGGTGAATCCAAGGAAAAAAACAAAAAAGACCCGAAGAAACTGATCCAATGTACATGTTCATGCAAAGATGTCCATATGGGCTTATACACAACAGAAAATTTTTTAGAAATTTATTAAGATGTACTTGAGAAGTGGTAGACAAAGCAAGAAACAAGAGAGATATAAATGTTTCTCAAATTAGAATGAGGTAGTTTTAATTCCTTGTTTTATGAGCTAATAGTGAATGGTGTGTTCAATTTCTATGTAAGAAGGGCTAAGTCAAATTTTGGATTAATAAATGGTTTTATTTTCTATTTCTTCTGTGTTAGTTTACAATGGAAAATAAAATTACAAAGAATCTTATATAAGGTTAAAAAATAGCAGTTGCTACTGACAAAAGTTAATGGAAAAGTTGAGGCAAACTGAATTAAACTTAGTGTATATATCTTTAAAAAAATGAATGAGGTAGTTTTAGAAAAGCCCAGCTAGTTCAATCATTTTGATTATTGTGGCTTAACTGAATAGCCCACTTAACAGATCATACTGGTAGTGTATGTGAATGTAAAACACTTTCATTTTAGAAATTAGAGTTAGGAATTCACATTCCAAAACAATTCAAATACTCCATCATGAAAGCAAGAAACTCACTATAAATAGTTTGGGGGCAATGGACTTCTTGTAGTTCAGCTGAGAAAGTCCTAACATCTTATGATCCTACCTATTAGTGGAACCTAATCAACAAAACAAACAAGCAAGCAAAATAGGACCAGAGACATTGAAATATAGAATAAACTGACAGTAACCAGAAGGGGGGGAGGGCTGTCTAGGAACACGTATGAAGGACACATGGACAAAGCCAAAAGGGGTGGGTTGGAGGGTGGGAGGCAGGGATGGGTGGGGTGGGGGGGTAAGGTGGGGAGAAAATGGAGACAACTGTATTTGAACAACAATAAAAATATTATTTAAAAAAAGAAAAAGAAATACGATCCAGTTGCTGCTCATATTCAGGGTAACACAGGGCCGTCTTATGTCTTTAAGAGTAATTAGAATAAAGATTATCTTTCTGAAGATACTGAAGAGAATGAGCCAAAAAGTACCAAGTGAATCAAGACTATTTCTAGTACAGACACTGCTGGAAACCTCATTTAGTCATATTTTAGAATGGGTATGCAATGCAAACAAGTGTAATTTCTGTGCAAGACAATTCTGTCTTCATTGAATGTGTCTGGATGAAGTTTTTGAAGCACACTGAATAAAATATATTGAATAGATGTCAATGGTAGTGAAAGGGGCTGGGTTGAGGTACTTAACCTCATCTGTTCACTCTGCTGGGGAAATTTCCTTGCCAAGCAAGTTCCTCTAACCTTGACCTTGGAAGATAAACTATCTCAGAGCAGGAGGAATCAAGTGGTTTTCTAACTGTGATGAGATTTAAGTTTTCTTTTTTTTATATATATTTTATTGATTATGCTATTACAGTTGTCCCATCTCCTCCCCACCCTCCGCCCTGCACACCCCTTCCCCCCACACTCCCCCTGCTTAATTCATGTCCATGGGTCATAAATATGAGTTCTTTGGCTTCTACATTTCCTATACTATTCTTAACCTCCCCCTGTCTATCTTCTACCTACCATTTTAAGTTTTCTTTAGCTTGTCCCCTATACACATTTAAATAGTATTGATTTTTTTTCAATAGTCACCAGAGAGCAAATAATGGCTAGTTTTGTGAAAACTTCATAACATCTGCCCAAATAATGGTGCATATTTATATGATCTCATTTTCAGTTTGGCAGGTCATCTTTTGGAAGTGAAGTATCTCCAATTCAAAGGCTCTCTCCCATTTGAATCAAAGTTAATCTTTACTTTCAAGTAGCCTTTCTTTATTAATTCTCTTGGGCAAGTTGTATAAATTTCAGCTTCTTAGTTTCTACAGGATCACAATTCAATTTACCTCACAGGATCAGAGGTAGGAATGACATGACATTCTTGACCCCAATCCTTGCATCAGTTCACAACCTACCCACATATTCCTACATCCTTCGCTTTTATCTCCTCCCACTTATTTCATATTTTATTTATCTATAATCTATTTATCTACTATCTATCTATTTATCTATCATCATCATCTTCTTCTTTTTTACATAAATGTGATGTGTGTGCCCATTTGGGTGCATGAATAATTTCCAAATTATTGTGCATGTGTTCTCTCCCTGCATAGATAGATTAGATTATAGTTCTGAGATGACAGGGAAGGCACTTTCATTTCTTTAAAAATATATTTTCTTCTTCAAAATCATTAAAGATAGGTTTGACTTCATGGTGAACACCCATTAATGTGTCTGGCTGAATGAAGTCCAAAAAAGTAAACTTGCTAAAAATTTCTGGTGCAGAAAAGGACATTTTTTCAGAGAATAGTCCTATTAGAATAGCTGGCAGATGTCATGTGATAAGGGGTAAAAATGATTTCTGCTCACAGCAACTTTGCAAATTTTAAAACCAAAATTTCCAACAACAGTCTTGCCCCCATATCTTTTAATGATAGGATTGTTTCCAGTTTGGGGAGAACTGACCTACTCTGCTCTCTGGTAATAAGGCAAAATCAAAGCCTCATGTTACTCATGTATTAATATCAAATGGACATCAGCCCAAGAAATGATGAACAATTTATTTAAGTTCAAGTGTTTGAATAGTTTTTGTTTTCTGACAATATGGGAGGAATGATGTTTCTCCTTATGACATGCCAGAGAATTGATCAAATGTGATTTTTCAGAAAACTGACAAAGGTTTATAAGGTGTTAAGTCATGACACAAAGCCCACCACGTTCCTCCCCACAACCCTTGAACCTCTCGGAATACTCTGAACCTCTGTACCAAGTATTTACAAAAATGAATGTTCATTCTAAAAAATGACAAGTGTCCAATATATTTGTATAAATATAAATCCATCACAACTTTCCCCCAAGTCTAGGATATATTCATCTATACTAAAAAATTTTAAATTATACAAATGGAAAAAGAAGCATTACATCACTGAAATTAGAGTTCATGAAGTTATCGAATTGAAATTGTCAACTTTGCTCCTGAAATCTTGTCATTTTGCTGACTTTCCCTACATTTAATTTTTAAGGACAAGTCATAGAAAATACATTAGTACCAACTGCTCTCAAATAGTCCATGGTCTACTTTATGATAACATTTCTTAAGCATATTCAAAATCCCAAGTATTGCACTAAAAGTGGTAAAGCATTTTGGTCTCTCATGCTTAGATAATAATCTTTAACTACAATTGTTATTTTTATTTGACTAGCTTATATAAAACTCAAAGTTTAATGAAATTGAGGGAATTTCTAGTATGTACTTTATACTCATTGAATTATGTGAATATTTGGGGGCCCTAACTGAAATGATTAAATAATGTGAGTTAACAAATGAATGAAAATACAGCATGATTGGATGCTGTCAAAACAATGAATGCTAGACTGAGCTGATATTGAGAAATGTGTCTAGTTTTTAAATGATCAGTGGTGAGGATTCTCAGTGGACTGTAAGTATACATAAACTTTTCTAATTAAAATTTTGAAATCCTGGGGCTGGTTGTCACTCTGGATAAAGACTATGACAGGACTAACATGTTCTGACGACTTGTAGGAGAGGTGTTTTATAGAGCTGAGGTGTCATTCTTATTAGGCTGAATTATTATCCTTTAATATTCATCTTCTGCAGAGTGTGGATTATATAAAGAGGACTTTTGATGAAAAAGTTGGTTTGAAAACAAGTTACTCATCAGTGAGATGTTATGGAGCTACCAGACGGTGTTTTATAGGACTGGGTGTTTGGGGTACATACGGAACTGTTTTCTCTAATGATTAAGATTTGACAGAACATTCCCACAGCTGTGCCTGGAAGTTATTTTTTAGCTCCTATCACCGTTCCCTACTTGCAATTTTGCCACTTTTAGTAGGGGAGAAGGTCCAGATATGACTTCTCTGTCTTTGCTGGGGATTTTGACCCCAAACTTCTATTCTGTCTACTATGTGTTTTTTTCCTTAAAGGATAAAAATGGAAAGATTTGGTATTAAACACAACCCTTACTTTAGAATATACAGTAATTTACTAGCCATTTATTGAGCAATTCATCTCTTTGTGTTCTTTGTGTTTTAATTTCTTATCTATAAAATGGAGATATTAGTAACTATGTGATAATTAAATGAGAAAATACATGTAAAGTGCATATGTAGTACTCAATAAGATTCAATAAATCTAGATACAGGCTAAACACCCTCCGCAAACCATCACATTTGTTTCTCAACAAAAGACTATAAGGAAAGGATTTTTAGTTCCTTTCTTACTGTTGAGAAAACCGAGGCACTGGAAAGGAAAATAACCTGACCAGGTCATGCATGAAGCGACTAACTCTCCTAGATCTGCGTGGTTTGTTTGTCTGACTCTAGGCTTGTGTTTTTATTTATTTATTTATTTTAATTACTTTATTGTTCATTTACAGTTGTCTGCATTTTCTCCCCACCACTCCCCCACAACCCCAGCCAATCCCTCCCTTGCTCCCACCCTCCCCCTTGGTTATGTCCACGTGTCCTTTATAGTGTTTCCAGGAAATCCTTCCTCCCACTGTTCTCTCCCCTTTCCCCTCTGGCCATTGTTAGATTGTTCGTAATTTCAATGTCTCTGGCTGTATTTTGTTTGCTGTTTTCTTTTGTTGATTATGTTCCAGTTAAAGGTGAGATCATGTGGTATTTCTCTCTCACCACCTGGCTTATTTTACTTAGCATAATGCTCTCCAGTTCCATCCATGCTGTTGCAAAGGGTAGGATCTCCTTCTTTCTCTCTGCTGTATAGAATTCCATTGTGTAAATATACCACAGTTTTTTGATCCACTCATTGACTGATGGGCACTTAGGTTGCTTCCAGCACTTGGCTATTGTAAATTGTGCTGCTGTGAACATTGGGGTGCATAGGTTCTTTTGGATTGGTGTTTCAGGATTCTTAGAGTATAATCCCAGCAGTGGAACCAAGACCAACGAGCTAAGGAGATCAAGGAGACTGCACCACTGAATCTCACAGGGCTTCTACCACAGAAATTCACACCATAAACCCAGGAAGTCAGAAAAGACCAATTTAAAATAGGCTTGTGTTTTTTAATGAATTAAGTAGTTTAGTAATTTGTTTTGGTGGCTGTATGTTTCCTTCAGGATGAAGACTAGGATTAACAACCCCACTTTGTTGAATTGATAAGGCAATATAATAAAAAAATACCCCTATCAATGCTTTTAAAATTAAATAATAAATTGTTGACTTACTAAAATGAATGTTTCATAACTGGACTATAACTGGTTTATTTCCACTTTGGGAATGTTTGTCTCTCCACAAGCTATTTATTGGAATTTGCATCTGTGATAAATAACACACTGGCTTTCATTATTATATAAAATAAATCATGCAATGAAAAATTGTTAAACAAAAACATGGGCCTAAAAATATCATAAATAAAAATATATAATGGTTGTATTACAAATACAACTTCAATTTCTCCTTATTTTGCTTCAATTTCTGTCCAGAAATTATCTAGCAATGTACTACAAAAAATAGAGACATTTACTGAAGAAGATACAAGATAGAAGAAAAATTGTACATAGGACAATGGTGCCTCAGTCGCTTTCAAAGTAGGCACTTTGGGACTTCACACAGTTCTCCCACTGTGTCTTCCACTCTTCAAAACCCTCTGCAAAACCCTTTTTTTGGATTTGGCATCAGCTGCCAAGGAATGAAACTTGCCAGGACACATTTCATGCCAAGGTCCTCTGTCAAAATCTCATACACAATAGTTTTTGGAATCTCTAGATCAGCTTCTAGTTCTCACAATGTTCGTCACTGATCTTTGTTGATCGCAGCCCATACATATTCAGGATTCTCAGGTGTTCTGCTTATTTTTTTTATCAGTTGTTTTTTATTAAGCTAAACATTGAACATTTATTTACAAGAGTATTAAACAGTGCCACTTTGCTCATCATTTCTTTTTGTTTTGGAAATGTATTATTTTTCATAAAAATATATTATTTGTGTTAATATACCATAGACCTGTTATTTTTTTAACTTTTTTTAAAATTGATGTTCAAATAGAGTTGTCTCCATTTTCCCACAACCACTTTCCCCCACCTTACCCACACCCACCTCTCACCCTCAATTCCTCCCTACCTTGGTTCCATCCATGGGACCTTCATTAATGTTCATTTATGTCCCTTTCCCTTCTTTCCCACGTTATTTCGCTCTTTCTTCCTCTCTGGTTACTGTCATTTTGTTGTCGATTTCAATGTCTCTGGCTATATTTTGCTTGCCAGTTTGTTTCGTTAATTAGGTTCCATTTATAGGTGAGACCATATGGTATTTCTTTTTCAGTGCCTGGCTTATTTCACTTAGCATAATACTTTCCAGTTTCATCCATGTTGTCACAAAGGGTAGGAGCTCCTTCTTTCTTTCTGCTGTGTAGTATTCCATTGTATAAATGAACCACAGTTTATTGATCCACTCATTTACCGATGGGTACCTAGGCTGCTTCTAGCATTTGGCTATTGTAAATTGTGCTGCTATAAACATTGGTGTGCATAGGTTCTTTTGAATTAATGATTCAGGATTCTTAGGGTATAAATCCAGCAGTGGAATTGCTGTGTCAAAAAGCAATTCCGCTTTTAGTTTCTTGAGGAAATTCCAGACTGTTTTCCACAGTGGCTGCACCAGTCTGCATTCCCACCAACAATGCACAAGGGTTCCCTTTTCTATACACCCCACGAGGACTTATTGTTTGTTGATTTGTTTATGATGGCCATTCTCACTGGTGTGAAGTGGTATCTCATTGTGGTTTTAATTTGCATCTCTCTGATGACTAGTGATGCTGAGCCTCCTTTCATATGTCTCTGGGCTCTGTGTATGTCCTCCTTGGAGAACTGTCTGTTCAGGTCTTTTGCCCTTTTTTAAATTGGGTTATTTGTCTTCCTGGAGTGGAGTCATGTGAGTTCTTTATATATTTTGGAGATCAAATCCTTGTCTGAGATATCATTGGCAAATATATTTGCCCATACAGTTGGTTCCCTTTTCATTTTGCTAATGTTTAGCTGTGCTGAAGCTTTTTATTTTGATGAAGTCCCATTTGTTTATTCTTTCCTTTATGTCCATTGCTCTAGGGAACATGTGGTGAAAACATTGCTGCGTGGAATATCTGAGATTTTCTTGCCTATCTTCTCCTCTAGGACTTTTATGGTATTACAACTTATATTTAAGTCTTTATCAGTCTTGAGTTTATTTTTGTGTATGGTGTAAGTTGGTGGTCGGGTTTCATTTTTTTGCATGTAGCTGTCCAGATCTCGCAATACCATTTATTGAAGAGGCAATTTTTACTCCATTTTATGCTGCTGCCCCCTTTGTCAAATATTAATTGACCATAGAGACTTGGGTTTATTTCTGGGCTCTCTACTCTGTTCCATTGATCTATGTGTCTGTTCTTGTGCTAGTACCAGACTGTTTTGATTACAGTAGCCTTGTAATATAGTTTGATGTCAGGTATGGTGATTCCACCTACTTTGTTGTTTCTCAAAATTGCTGCAGCTATTCGGGGTTGTTTATGGTTCCATATAAATTTTTGAAGTGTTTGTTCTATATCTGTGAAATATGTCTTTGGTCTTTTAGTAGGGATTGCATTCAATCTATAAGTTGCTTTGGGTAGTATGGACATTTTGATGATGTTAATTCTTCCAATTCATGAATGTGGTATATGTTTCCATTTGTTTGTGTCTTCCTTAATTTCTTTCTTCTGTGTTGTGCAGTTTTCTGAGTACAGGTCTTTTACCTCCTTGGTTAGGTTTATTTCAAGGTATTTTATTTTTCTTGTTGCTATAGCAACTGGGAGCTTTTCCCCTGATTTCTGTTTCTGACATTTTATTATTGGTATACAAAAATGCCTTTGATTTCTGAATATTGACTTTGTATCCCCCTGTTTTGCCAAATTCACTTATTAGATTGAGTAGTTTTTTGGTGGGGTCTGTAGGGTTATCTATGTACACTATCATGTCATCTGCAAACAATGACAGTCTTACTTCCTTCTTCCCAATTTGGATGCCTTTTAATTTTTCTTCGTGTCTGACTGCTGTGGCAAGGACTTCCAATACTATGTTGAATAGAAGTAGTGAAAGTGGACATCCTTATCTTGTTCCTGATGTTAGTGGGAAAGCTTTTATTTTTTGTCCATTGAGTATGATGTTGACTGTAGGTCTCTCATATATGGCCTTAAGTATGTTGAGGAATAATCTCTCTATTCCTACTTTGCTGAGTGTTTTTATCATAAATGGGTGCTGTAGTTTATCAAATGCTTTTTCTGCATCTATTGATATGATCATGTGGTTTTTGTCTTTCCTTTTGTTTATGTGATATATTACATTTTACAAATATTGTACCATCCTTGTATCCCTGGGATGAATACCACTTGATCATGGTGTGTGACCTTTTTAATGTACTGTTGGATGTGGTTTGCCAATATTTTGTTGAGGATTTTAGTGTCTATGTTCATCAGTATATTGGCTTGTAGTTTTCTTTCTTTCTTGTGTCTTTATCTGGTTTTGGGATTAGGGTGATGCTGGCTTCATAAAGAGAGTAGGGAGTCTTCTCTCTTCTTGGAGGTTTTGGAAAATTCTGTGAAGTACATGTGTTAGTTCTTCCTTAAATGCTTTGTAAAATTATCCTGTGAAACCATCTGGTCCAGGGCTTTTGTGTGCTGGGAGTTTTTTGATTCCTGCTTTTCTTCTGTAGTCAGATAGGCTGATATCTTTGAACTGACCATCTGGCATAACAGCTGTAGCTTTGAAGTTGGGGGCAGGGTGCCCAATTTTAGCATTTCCTAGAGATATCTCACTATCAGTGGCTTCGAGACACAAATACCAAAAGAAGCAGGTCAGGAAGAAGATTCATGAAGCTGGTGTTCTGCTTTTTGCAGGCCTTCCAGAATGTGAATCACTCTCAACAGATTCTCAACCATCTTTGAAGCATTTGTGCTACACTTTTATTTGCACTGCACTCATTGCATCATCCCCAAAAGCCTTCTGAATCATCTGAATAGTTTCCATGGAGGAATGTTCAAGCTTAATGCAAAATTTGATGTAGATTCGTTGCTGTACTCAGTCATTTTGAATATTATGACCACACAGTACACATGCTAACTCAACAGTGTCTACCACCCCCACTGACTAGTACAGTGAAGTTGTCATTGTTCACCCATGTATCCAGTCCACTCTCCTTGGCTGACAGGTAACATTGATATCACGCAAACTGTTCTTGTTATATTAACAATAGCTGGACTTTTTCAGGACAGAAAAAGTTTTGTATTTTTGTATTATATAAAGGGTTATGCATACAGACCATCATTACTAATTCATTATAAGACTTTTAATCATGGCGGATTAATATGATGTAAGTGTGGATATAATGTGTTATTTCCAAATGATTCCATTAAATTTACCAGTTAAATAGTCTATTGTAATTTCAATATCTTCTCAAATATGCATCAAAGTATATATTTGTTTCTTTATGAAACAGTCAAAATTAAGGAAAGGACAAAGGCATGTTTCTTTCTTCAGAATGTAGACATAGTAGCATAATATCCAGTAAATGAGTGGGACCACAGAAATCATGAAAAATTCAGTCTAGAACTACCCATAGTTAATGACACAAACAAATGTACTGTGGTGTTTATATTGAAATTTTTGAAGAATAACATAAAAACCTTCAGAACCATTCCAATCCATGAGAAACAAACCAATCAGGAAAAAAAGCAGCTTGGTTTTTTAAATAGCTGAGACATTAAGAGAGGGAAGCTTTTGACAATAACCACCCAGACTTAATGTGGCTCTGACTTCTCACATGGTCTGTTGGCCCTTTATATCTGTGCTGTGACTGAGACACTGGCAATTCATATATGATCATGCTAAAAAAACTGAAAATGCAAACCAAGAGGAGGTGTCTGGAAAGGTCAAAATGAGACATTGCAGCACCCATACATAGCTCTCCGAGAGCCATTCCAGGGATCATAGAACGACTCCTTTCCACATCTGAAACAGTCTCTCCCTGACTACTCTAACTGGAAAATGCTTTCACATTCTCTGGTCAAATGAAAAACATTCCTAGATGTATACTATGGAAAGGAAAATTTTATTTCATGTTCGGGGGGGTGAGGGAGGAAGGGGAAGAAAATGTGGTTGACCTATTTATCAATTTGTTTCTTTGAGTTCTTTGTAAGTCCTCTCTGTTCCCTTTTGCATTTACTGACCTTCAGCTAATTCTTCCTCATCACTGTAGGATCTTTCTGCTTTTAACCTCCTGGCAACAGCTCCCTAAATTCATGTAGAAATCCCACGAAAACTAACCCAGGCATGTTTACCTCAACTATTTTTTTAAGAATACAGTAGTATAAAGATAATAAACATTAAATAAAATAGTATTCAGTGGTGTAAAATGTGTATACTATTTTTCTACAGAAGACAAAAAATACAGTTTATTATGAAGGACTCATATGAGCTGTGATGTTTAGCAGTCACTGTCTGTAAGTCACAAATAACTAAATCATGGTATTAAAAGGTCATCATAGAGGTCAGTATCTAAGCTTTTCTCTCTGGGTGTATTTGTGCGTGTCCATGTATGCTTAATTAATCAGTCAGAAAAGGGAAAGGTCTGGGTTCTTTGCCTCTGTGTTCACAATGACTGTTCATTGTTTTTCTTACTGCTTTGTGTAGTCCAAATTTAGCAGCAAGAAAATAAGGACCCTGAATTACCCACTACCAGCTCATGCACACTCTCTTGAAGTCTCTTTGACCTTTCCAGGAGAATAAAGAGGATAATCCAGCAGAAGCTATAAGGTTTCTTCAATTTCCAGATGCTGCTACTCTACATTTCTATGATTCTAATTCTACTCTATGCTCTAATGGATGCAATTAACTCATTTTAAAATGGTGTCTTTCTTCACATGATTGCCAAGTATAGCAACTAAAGTTTCTGATCATAAACACTGACGATTATGTGGGTGATTTCACTTGCTCTCCTGTATTTCCCTACATTGAATCTTCAGACTTTATTTTTTTAACACAAACAAGCTCCCTATTTATCTTGATTATACTGAGGTTCTGAAATTTGGCTTTGCATTTTTATGCCTCTTTTGGAAATGGACAGGACAGAGACAGTTAATTTCAGTGACAATTGCTGCACCACCCCTGGGAATATTCTGGGAAGAGGTGCTATATAAACACAAAGTACTCTGCAAAGATGGTCGTATTCATCCTCATAACATCTCATGACGTGGGTGTGCTGTGAATATTGTTAACATAAAGCTGCTACTGCCACAAATAGAACAGGGAAGATTTTCTCTCACTGCATGAAGAATGACAACTTTTCCCTCACATTTATTAAGAGGAATTATCCATTGGATTGCTTTGTGCATGCTAGTTTATATGTACTTGTCTGATCGCCACTCACAAATGTTACCTGAAGACTTGTACAAAAGAAAAGATATATCCCAAGCTTAAAATTTTACATAGGCAAGCTCTCCCCACTGCAAACCCAATTGAAGACATTAATATGGTATACTGAAATAAAAAGGGGTAGAACTCTTCACAGAGAAGAACATCTGTTGAACAAGAAGACGAGTGCATGCTACCTCTGCATAGTCATACCTTAATAAATGCAGGTCCTTGTCATTACTCATTGTTGCCTTTAACATTTTAATAAAGATGGTGCTATAACAACATGAATTTCATTTTAGCAATGAGAATCAGGAATGGCAGTCCATGTAATTAAATCTATTATCAATGACTGAATAAAGAGTTAAGGAATTGACTCTTATGGGAGGCCAATCTCCTTAACAGGCCACGTAAAAATTATTACTCGAATGCCCCAGTGAAATGTCATAGTGTCCCCTGGAGGGCAACTCCTGGCAGCATCAGAAAGAGTACATAAAGAGATAAGTTCAGGCTGACCATAAAGCATCATCAAGAAGCTATCTAAAATGAAAAATTAAATAAAAGAGATTATAACTCTATTGGAAAATATCCTTTTCCTCACAGCTAATTTGGAACGCACAATTTAAAAACAAAACTCAAATCCAGAAAAGCAAATATACTCCCTGCCTAATTATTAGGTATACTAGTTAAGAATTACATTATATGATTTATGTCAGTGTTTTATTTGGTATGTTCAGTTTTTAGATTCTTCACATGGTGGAAGTCAAGTTACTTTTTGATCATTAAAAAGTGCAAACATGGCTATTCTCATATAGATCGGAGAACGGCTTGTATTCCTAACCCACCAAAAGATCATAAGCATGCTAGTTGAAAGTATCGTGAGAAATAAAATTTTATAACTTACGAAGTTAAGGAGAAAACATTTTAAAATATTATTTATTTATTTATTTATTTATAGAGATGGGCAAGGGAGGGGGAAGGGTGGGAGAAAGAGAGGAAGAGAAACATCAATGTGAGAGAAACATCGACTGGTTGCCTCTCACACATGCCCAACTGGGGATGTGGCCCACAGCCCAGCCACGTGCCCTGACCAGAACAGAGTCAGTGAACTTCCGGCTTGCAGGGCAATGCCCAGCCCACTGAGCCATACCAGTCAGGGCAAAAACATTTTCTTTCTAGAATACTTTGAATTATTTAATTTGTTGCCTTTTTGGAGTCCTCCTTTCATTTTCTCATTGGACAGCCCAAAGTCTAGGGACTAGTCTAGTAGATGGAATGGATATAAAATGACACCGCTCTGAGGAAGACCTGACTTCTGTTTTCACTTCGCTACCTAACTAAGGTAAAACAAAACCAAAGACACAGAGAGATCTTAAAATGGTCTTTGTCAAACTGGTTGATTTTATTTATGGGCAAATAAGTGTCTTCTTCATATCACGAGGGCAAAATTGGCTAACATAAAAACTTTAGTCCACTCTTAGGCATCTGCATTTCTCTATTTGTAAACTGAATTTATGTACATAGTCACTGAACTCCTATCTGTTACCATAGACTGTGTTTACATACCCTGTGTTATTAAATCTTCAAAGAACCGTCTGAGAGATCATTACTCTCTTCTTCATTTTACAAATGAGAAAATGAACACTTGACGTTCTCCCATGATATTTTAGGTAGGAAGTAACAGAGCTTGCTTTGAACCCAAGCTTGACTCCAGAGTTTATACTCCTTTTCATCTATTGACCAAGCTATTTATCTTGAATAATCTGTGAGATTTAAATTTACAGAGGTGACTGATTGATGACACTGACAGGTCAATGCCATTAAACGGTATTCTATTACTTAGTTTCCAAGAGAATAGGAATATCAGGCCATGTAAGGGTACCTGGGAAAGCACCAGGTTCGGTCAGAAGGCAGATGAAGTAAGAGGAATGCATGGCCTTATACAAATTTTTCCATGGGAAGGAAGGTGCAAAGCAGGTTAAGCATAGCACAGCCTTAGGATAGGAGAGTTTGAATATGTTCAGTGGGCCATAAGGGTGGTTCCTAGTTTTCTAGTACATAGGCCTGGAGAGATTTGGAGCAGGGAAAATATCGGTCCAATGTGTGAGAGTTAAAAAAGGCAGGTAGTCAGGAGTGTGGACTGGTGATTGCTTAGTTTGTATCTATTTTTGCAAGTGTTTGCAGATGTGATGGTCTGAATGTTTGTGTTTCCCCCAAATTAATATGCTGAAATCCTAACACCCCACATGATGGTGTTAGGAGATGGGGCCTTTGGGAGATGTTTAAGTCATGAGAGCAGATTCTCATGGAGGAGATTACTGTTTTTATAAAAGAGACCCCAGAGAGATCCCTAACCCCTTCCACCACATGGGGATACAAAGAGGAATATGTCACCAGCTGGGAACCATGCAGGTACCCTGATCTTGGACTTCCAGCCACCAGAACGGTGAACAATAAATTTCTGTTTATCATAAACCACCCATTCTGCAGTATTTTGTTATGGTAACCCAAATGGGCTAAAATGGCTAGAAGGGTTACTGTCTCTAAGAATTAGCTAGCTTTTGGAAGGGCTGTCTGTCAAGAATTGCCAGTGCCCGCCCCTCCACAAGATGTCAAAGCACCAGAAAATGCAGACATTAAAAATCTGTTGTTTGTAAAAGAATATTGCCTTTGGTGTGAATTTGGTAAATCATACAAACTTTATAGTTGACTTGAATATTCATAATGCCTATTAGCATATTTTTTACATGATATCCTACAATAAAGTAACTTTTTTAACAATGTAACTCAGAGTTCCTTAAACTAATTTGACCCTTTGCAGCCAACACATATTGTGATTTAACAGGACATTAATGTTACAAAAACACATTTTTAAACCAATTTTTTTCATATTTTAAATTCTGTGATTTTTATAAATCTGTTATTGCTCATTAATCATAATATGCATATGCATTCCACATACTCTGTGTATTGGGCAATAATTTATGTTTCAAAAATTACCATATGCATTGGGATATTTTGGAACAATTACCCTTTCAAACAGAATTTTTCCCCATAAAATAAAAGGTATGCACACAGCTAACAGTTTCTAAATTGGAGTCATCTCCTCAAAGACACTTAATGTGCAAACTATTTGCAATTCTTTTTCAGAGTATATGTGCAAATAAATATTATTTACCCACTTATAGCAATTCCTACAATGTTAACTCCTCTACGTGCTTAAAGGGATAGGAAAAAATGATTCTTAACATTAATAAGTTTAAGAAGATCCAAAATGTGGCCATTGAGGATTCAGAATCATAAATTTCTAGAAATAAGTTTTGTCTAAATTGGACCTTCTCCATATGTAATAAGACCTGATGTTGTATTATTTCATGTGCCTCTAAGCCTGTGTTTCTGCCAGTGAATAATTATTTTGAGTTATTAGAAGGAAAATGAGGCATAACATTTGCATGATTTCCCCTATACTATAGAACTGAGTTAACAATTTATAATTAAAAGGGGAAAAATCATCATGTAAAATCTTGAGCTCTGAAAACAAAGAAATGAGTATAAAATGGCCCAACTCAAAAGGGGGAAGTGGGGAGAGAGAAAGTCCATTACCTCAGCTTGCAGTTAAGTTCATGCTGAATTTATTCTTTGTCATTCCTTTCACCCTCCTCCTACCCCTCCAAAAAAAATCTCTTTATGGTCGTTAAAAGTGAGGGTTCACCTCACTAGTTTATTAATTCATTCTTCATTAAGTAAATACTTATTTTAAACCAAAATGTCCAGGCACTTGAGGGAAGAAAAAATCCCTATGCTCCTGGAGCAAATTTTAAAAGTAAAAATAACCAATAAACAAATAAAAATTAATGTCATAAATACATAAACATGCAAATACATAGCAAAATATTATATACAGAAACTTTAAATTTTGATGTGAAGGTTACTGTTCACTACTGTGAACTCAGTGGTCAAGGAAGGACTCTCTAAGGACATGACAACTGAAACTGGATGACAAGAAACAGGTAGGATAAAGCATTTCATTCAAATATTCCTCCTTTCAAAATACACCAGGCAAGATTCTTCATCATCTGAATAATATTGATGTGTAAATAATAAAACATGATTAATGATATTTGGAGATAAAAATAAGCTGGTGGAGTGTTTAGAAAACAGTTCTTAATGATTTATTGAATACAGACTTTTCTCCCACTTTGACTTTTTAAAAAAATATATAGATTTTAGTTATTCTTTCTTATCACTTCAAAGCAATTGTTAAACAACCATTTTCAAATGCTCAAGCTCCATACGGAGTGAATTTATTCCCGTAAATTTGGGAGTTGGTGAATCTGTGACCTTGTCATTTATAGTAGTGATTCTTAAGTGCAGTAGCATCTCATTTACTTGAAAAGCTAGTTAAAATACAAATAACTCATCTTTGTCTCTAGTGATTCTAGTAAGGAATATATCCCAGTATTGCTCTGACTTAACCTCAGCCTGAAGGAGAAACAAGCTGGGACAGAAGCATCTGAGGGGTAGGTGTTGGCATGCAAAGAAAGGAGTAGAAGTAAACAGTGGGAGAGCTTGTCCTTCCATTAACCTGGGCATTGAGCCTTAAGGTCCAGGGGATCCACCACTCCAGGGGTTTCTAAAGGGACTGATGGAAGCCTGAGGTCCTTCAGACATTACTCAGAGGCCTGTAAGGTGAAGCTTTGGGCTCCATTGCTGTGTAAACTAGAGTAACTCTTCTTTTGACTGTTTTATATATTTACATACATATTTACATTGGAGTTACATATATGATTTTATTTGGAAAAAAGATTCTGTTTATAAAAAGATTAAACACCATTGAACTATGTAGTGGAGAAAGAGCTGGGAACTATATTTCTACAGACGAGACAAGATGCAGAGGCCACAAAGATCTAGGCTTGGGAAATTATAGGTGAGATCCCAAGAACCAGGCCAAATCTATAGGACAAGCTTGATCATGCTTGGTTAATCTGTGCAATGCACAGTTAAGCTTTCTCTGCACAGAAAAAGGTGAACAGGGTTAAATTGTGAATAATAATTGTTGTTATTATTATTTCCATTTATTATTCCCTTTATTAAGAAACCATTAAGTTACAGGACCACACTTTATTCTGCACAATGAGTCATTGACGGAGGTGTTAATATTCCTATTTTGAAAGTAAATAAGCAGACATTTAGAGATATTAAATAGTGGCCCGACATCCCGTGGTAGACCTAGAACTTAAAGCTAGATTTATTTGGTTCCATAGATCATGTTCTTAATCACAACTTCCAACCAGATCATACTTAGAACAAATAGAGTGTTGCCTGTTTTTAGTGGTGAAAATAGGAAAATTGATGAAGTAGTCATGATGTGTATCTTTTTCCCATCATAACCTTTATGTAGTTTACATAGCATCCCAGACGAATCATTTCTAATAAAGACTGAGGGAAATGTAGGAAGAGAATACCTTTTTACTTCATGTATTCCAGAATGTGAGAGGCAGTCACAACTTGGGGAGAAAGGAAACAACACTGTTGGTGGGAATGCAGACTGGTGCATTTTCACTGTGAAAAACAGTATGGAATTTCCTCAAAAAACTAAAATTGGAACTGCCTTTTGACCTAGCAATTCCACTGCTGGGATTATACCCTAAGAACACGGAAACACCAATTCAAAATAACATATGCACCCCAATGTTTATAGCAGCACAATTTACAACAGCAAAGTGCTGGAACCAACCTAAGTGCCCATCAGTCAATGAGTGGATCAAAAAACTGTGGTACATTTACACAGTGGAATACTACGCAGCAGAGAGAAGGAAGGAGATCCTGCCCTTTGCAACAGCATGGATGGATCAGGAAGGCATTATGCTGAGTGAAATAAGCCAGGTGGTGAGAGAGAAATACCGCATGATCTCATCTATAAGTGGCACCTAAACAACAAAACAAAGAAGCACACAAAATATAACCCAGAGACATTGAAATCAAGAACAAACTGACAGTAACCAGAGTGGGGGGGGCGATAACAGGGTAAAGAAGGGGAAGGGTGGTCAAGGAACATGTATAAAGTGCACATGGACAAAGCCAAAGGGGGTCAGGATTGAGGGTGCAAGGTGGGGATGGGTGGGATGGGAGGAATGGTGAGAGGAAAATGGAAACAGCTGTACTTGAACAACAATTAAAAAAAAAAAGAGGCACTGACTTTGCCTCCATCAATGTGCAAGGTGTCACACCCCCAGTTCTGACTGTTAGATGCCATATGACAAGAAGCTAGGTTTGGAATCAGACCTAACTTGATCAGTTACAGGTATGTGCCATTGGGAACATGTCATGTAAGCTTGTTGAGCCTCAACTTTCCTCTCTCTAAAATGGTGTGATGAATTAAATAAAAGTACATATAACTAAAAAAAAAAAGTCAGGGCTGCACAAGTGATTTGCCAATGAGATATTGGAGGGGCAGGGCTTGGGGGTAGGAAGCATAAACAAAAAAAAATTAAGAAATCCAGTTTTACCAAACTATATAAAACAAAACCAATTACTTTAACCTATATGTTTGTATTTTTACCTGCTTATAACTCCCAAACCAGATAAAATGTTCAATTGCTGTTAATTTGTACTTCATTGTGAATGCTTTTACAGCTGAAATTGTTTCAGCCAGAAATGATGGAGGTCTGCTTCCAGAAGTGTCTGGGGCTGAGAAAAGCATGGTCAATGGTGTCCATGACCTACTGATTTTCTGTAACCACAGCACTTCCTTGGAAGCCACTTCTGTCCTACTGAGTTAGTAATTTATTTGAAATTCTTTTTCATGAACTATGTTCATGGTGAGTCCAAATAAAACTAAAAATCATTTTCTACTAATGACTATATAATTCTATTTTTCAGATTTGAGAAAATTTAGAAAGGGCTTTATCTTCTATAACTAATTTTTTAAACCTAAAATCAGGTATGGTAATTATGCCCCAACTGCATTAGATGCTAGAAAGAGAACTGCGTATAATAGGTCCTTCCTTCTCAATGAGGAATTTTTTGATAAATGTTTGAATCTCAGTAGATACAAATCAAATGTACAAACCATGCAATAAAATAAGAGGAAAAAGTATAACTGCAGTTGTAAGCTTCAAAAAATAAAAACCGCCTAACATTGGCCAGATTTCAACTTTTGGTGGGTGGAAACCCATAACATAATAGAGAAATAAATAGCATTGGCGTCTACAGTTTTTCCCATCCAAGTCTTGGCTTACCTGCTGACAAAAGCAATTTACGTGCCACAGAACATAATCTTCTACCAGACAAAAGATAGAAAAGCTGATGATTGTGTTTTTTCTTGAAGGGTATGTAAGAAAACTGTTCATATGGAAACTTGTATCTGGGTGATATTTATAATTGATGTTTAGTAATGACTCAACTGTAAGAAGAGTGAGTCAAAACAAATCTTGAGTCTTACATCCATAGCTTTAAATTATATTACAGTTATTCTCAGGCCATAAATAACCTGCCACATTATACGCAGAATGTACTTTTCTTGGGGAGGGGTTATTACTATTCTCACTAAAATAATATGAAGAATGGAAATATTCTATGTTACAGAGTTTAAAATGCTTTAATTCATGCAGTTCAGGAGTTGGTAAAGTGTTTGTCTCAAGAGCCAGATTATATTTGTCTGTCTCATATTTTTCTCTCTCTTCTCTTCCTCCCTTCCAACCTCCTTCTTTCTTCCCTGTTTTCTTATTTTTTCTTTACAAACATGAAAATATTTTTAGCTGAAGGACCACACAAAGACAGTCTGTACATTTGTGAATCATGTTTACTTTTTTAGGGATATCATGTAATGATAATTCTCTGCCTAGAAAATTGTTGAGTCAACAAGGTAGGGCATGGTGGGGATGCAATGTGATTGATGAGACTTTTAATTAGGAAAGGATTGCCTCCAAAATTTTGGATACCTGAATTCCCACCAGGTATTTCCATTTTCTCTAACAACTTAGTTATGAGCATGACTTGGACAAATCAGAGAGATGAAACATTTCTGGGCCAATTCATTGTATTCCAGCAGTCACACAGAAACCCTCTAAATCAAAGACAGCACCAATACAGGGTGAACAGAACTGTAATTTTAGTTGTCCATTATTTCCAACAATCTTGTATTTTTAAAGACTCAAATTTTTTAGAGTGGTTTTAGTTCACAGAAAAATTGAAAGGAAGGTGCACAAACATGCATAGCCACTCTCACCATCCTCCACCAGAGTGGTATGCAGGTGACAATCAGTGAACTTACACTGACACATAATCATCACATAAAGTTCTTAGTTTTTATTAGGACTCACTCTTGGTGTTGCTCATTCTATGGGTTTGGACAATATATAATGACATGTACCCACCATCACAGCATCATATAGAGTAGTTTCACTGTCCTAAAAATCTTCTGCGCTCTCCCTAATCATCCTTTCCCTCCAGCCTCTGGAAACAACTAATAGTTTTACTATCTCCATAGTTTTGCCTCTTCCAGAAGGCCATAAAGTTAGAATCATACAGTATGCAGCATTTTCATATTGTCTTCTTTCACTTAGGAATATGCATTTAAGGTTCCTCTTTTTTATGGCTTGATAGCTCATTTATTTTCAGTGCTGAATGATATTCCATTCCCTGGATCTACCACAGTCTATGCACTCACCTACTGAGGGATACTTTTGTTGCTTTGGCAATTATGAATAAAGCCGTTACAAACATTTGTGTTCAGGTTTTTGTGTGGATATAGCTTTTCAATTCTTTTGGGTAAATACCAAGGGACTGAAGGTCTATAATAAAGTTACATCAGAAAGTAGAGCTGTGGGGTAATTTAAACTAACCAACCAACCAACCAACCTTCGTTTGTAAACAGGAATAGAATAACAGTGAAACAAGAGGAAATTATGAGATTTTGCCCATGGTAATTCTTGAATTTGAAGAAATTTTTATTGTTCAATTGCTTCTTATTAATCTCTGCTAACCAACTCTCTGTCTCAGCATAGGTATTTAAAAGTGTACAGGGTCCTAGCAGTCTTGGTATTGGAGAGCAGCAAACTGTGGTAGAACCAGCTGTCCCAGTGGCTCAAAAACAATAGTATACAAGATAAAAAAGAATTATCAAAACCCCTACAAAAAAAAAAGCTAAACAGCTTAAAAGTAGAATACTAAATAAAAGAATAAAAAGGAAGAAAATGTCAGCCCACTCAAAGAAAAGTGAACTCCCTGATCATAATTGTACAAAATTTAGAGTTTAATGTTCATTATTTAAATATTAAGCCTTTTTATGCATAAAATATACAAACAGAGTCTGAATAAAGTGTTTACAAGTAGCCAAAAGCTTATTTTGCTAGTCTTAAATTATCTATGTGAGCAATATATATTGAACATATGAGTTAGGGGGCAAAATATTTTAATTCCAGCACAATGGGTTCTGTATTCTTTATCCATTGATGGATTGAATTACATTCATTCCCCATGAAGAAGCTATCAAATTATACATTTGCATTTTCATTTCTTCCTAGATAATGATGTTACCCTGAAAAGTTGATCTGGGAGTAGAAAGAGAAAATTACTTTTCTACCATTTTTTCTCTGAGTGACCAAACACAAGAGCTTGAATAATTCTGGCAATACTTGACTTGGGACATTGATAACTCAATAATGTGATCTTTCTGCACATTTACATCTGTCTGAGGGAGCAGGCAGAGGTAGACTGTTGTGGTAGTAAAGGTTGTGATCATGGTGTCCAAGAATGTGAAACCAAAGGACTACAGGCACCTACTGCATACTTCTGAACGATTTAATTTTTCAGCTCTTCCAAAGGCTTAGTATGTGACTCTGGACAAAGAATTTAGCATAAGGAGCCTCAGTTCTCTCTTTAATGGCCTAATGATTATTCTCCTTGAGTTGCCTAATAAATAGGATAGCTAAATATAGGCATGTGCCATTACATTAAAAAATTCATCAAGAGCAAGTAAAATCAAACATCTCTGTAACACATTAGGGCATATATCATCTCCACTAGGATTTCATTCTTAAGACTTTTCTTTAGAAAAGTGTCTATCTTTACTATAACCTGCAAAGTGCATATCTAAAATGACCCTTTATTAGTTTCCTAAGGTTGTTGTAAAAAAAGTACCACAAAATGACTGGATTAACGCAACAAAAATTTATTGTCTTATAGTTCTGGAGACTAGAAATTTAAAGTCAAGGTGTCAGCAGGGCTATGTTCCTCCTGAAATCTGTAAGAGAATCCTTTCTTGCCTCCTTCTAGCTTCTGGTGGTTTGTCAGCCATCTTTGATATTCTTTGGTTTGCAACTGCATTATTCTAATCTCTGCTTCTATTAGCACAAGGTGTTCTCCCTGTGTGCCCCTGTCTTCACATCACTATCTTTGTAAGGACACCAGTCATACTGAGGAGCCCACCTTACACTAGGATGACCTCATCTTAACTTTATCAATTCCAGCTGCAATGATTATATTTCCAATAAGGTTACATTGTAAGGTACTAGGAATTAAGATTTCAACTTATCTTTTTTAGGGGTAGTCCAATACAACCCACAACAGTACCCAAAAGTGTAATGGCAAAGATCTCACAAGATGCTGTTCATTCATAGACTTTTTTATACAATTAAATACTTCCAATTCTTAAAATGAGTGAGATGTGAATGTATTAACCATTTAATAAGAGAGTGTAATAGCAAAAGGGCAGGTTTTAAAAATGACACACATAAAAAAATAAAAAAAATTCTTTTTCAGATAGATTATTTCCTATTTCTCAGAGTCTCTGTGATATATCAGACAGAGAAAAATACATACATATGCCTACCAAAGGAATTTACAGTTATGGTAGTAGAGTTAAATGGTTGTGGAAACCCTCCTACAGATAACAATTATAAAAAAATGAATAAAGCATAAAAAACTCTAATAAACTATTAGAGTCTTTTTATTTTTATTTTTTTT
>VMDR010008914.1:0-35014 GCA_007922815.1 Macrotus californicus
TACATATATTTTAAAATTAATTATGATTTATTGTAACATTAACCCATGTTCATTGCAGAAAATTTAGAGAGAGAGAGAGACAGTAAATAGCCCTAATTGGAGAAGATTACTATAGTTAATCCTGAGCCACGGGCAAGGGTTTTGCCATTAAAAGCTTTATTTTCCTTATCTTTAAAATGAGGATAAGAATAGCATCATCCTTACAGGACTGTTATTAGATAATTCATACAAGTATGAAGTGTTTTCCAGTTATTTACCTGTCATAAGCACATATTTATAATTTTATATTAATTTAAACAAAGTAAATTAACCTCTACAAATTGTTTTATAACCTGTTTTTTTTTTCCCTGAAAAAACTCATGAATAGTTTTCATCCATCTTTAATGACTGCCTGCCACGTGCTTAGCCTGTGTCCAGCCTTTGGAAATGCAGCACAGAGCCTGACCCATAGGGTCACATAGGGACCGGGCTCTGAGTACACACATTATTTTATTTACTTCTCTCAGTAACCGCCTAGCCAAGGGATTAATATACTTCACCTTACACGTGAAGGAATAGAGGCCTGGAGGGTCGAGTCATGTCCAAGTGAGATGGCTAGTCTATAGTAGGCCATGGATTTGAACCCAAGCACATGGTCAGACCCCAAAGCCAATACCCTTCTTGAAGGACTTTATGACCCCCTCCCCCCTGATGGAAGCTGAGGATCACGACTCTTTATCCCCTTAAGAACTGCCCTCCACTTGGTACTTTCAGTTTGGGAGACTCCATTAAGCTCACTTAGCTTCCCCCCACCCCCAAAGAACTAAGCACAGTGCTGGATGAAAGGAAAAGTGCTAACCAAGGGAATAAAGACTTCTTATAATGGCTTGACTTGCACCCGAAAGACTGGCTTTTGACAATTTGACTCCTACTCAGTCAGTACCTTAGCTGAGGTACTATAAACTTGCAGAGATCCGTTAGGGATAGTGACAGTGTGGGAGGAAGTTTCCTGATATTACTCAAGCTCTGTTCCACACCCTGCACCCAGGGAAATTAACAAATTCTCATTAAGCCTGAGGTCAGCGCTGAGTTTCATAGAAGAAAGCAAGGCCCATTACCAGCAGGCCTGCCTATTCCTGCTCCCACACTGCTAATCCTCAGATGCCAGCCCCTTCCCACCCCTCAGAGTATCTCTTGTATCTCCCAGAGATTTTCATCAGTTTTCTTTAAAAAGTATTATATCCATCTGCATTGTTTTAATGTTTTCCTCCATTATGCCCATATTCCCTGTATAAAGTAAAACCTGAACTAGCTCTCTAGCTAAATAATCTTCATTAAACACATAGAATTGCACACTATGGTATAACTTAAAAAGTAAGACGCCAAAAAACAAGTTGCAGAACTGTATACAGAATGTGATTTCAAATGCTATAGGAAGAAAATATATTTCAATATGCATAAAATACATCTGGACTGAGGCAATGGCTTTCGGGTGGAAGAAGGGCTGAAGAGGTCAGAGACTGCTGAGAAGTAGGAGATGTTTACGTTTCAGAGGTTTTCAAGGCCTCGTCACCCTAGGTAGAATTCCACAGGTGACAAGATGCCACTTAGGAAGCTCACATTTTATCTATAATTTAAGGTACTAAGCTATCCCTTTGTTTACTCAAGCTTTACTTTAATTACAGAACATAGAGACTCCCAATAAAATAAATTGTTAATTCAATAAATCCATGAAACTGCTTTACACACCAGGGACTCACACTCAGATTTCAGAATGGCTATACCTTCCACCGAGGAGTCCCACACATCTTCCACGTGCTAATGTATTTCTCCTTTTAGGTCGATACCCACCTAGTTGATGCATTTCTGTTGGCCCCTGGCAGTGCCGATTTTTCTGTAAATAGTTACCACTGTCATTGGGCAAAGGTGGCTTTATATGGTCAGTGTCCTGTCACTACCCAGCAAAAACGGGATCAGTCATTCAGTGACTGGTCACAGTTGAAAGCAGAATCAGTAAATCTTTATAATGTTGGGCTTGCCAAGCAGAGCTCCCTGGCACTACACACACTAGACAGAGGGCTTCCCGGTCACACCATTCACTCTGCACCCCCGACTATCTTTCTTCTTCTTGTCCAACTTTTTTTTTTCTGGCATGATCATACTGCACTCTCTGCTGAAATTTAAGAAAGACTAAAAATCAGGGACACCTGTTGTAGTTGGAATGACAGTGTTGTCTGTGTTATAGTGACCATTGAGCATGACAGCTGCACAGAGCAGCCTGGTCAGGGTCCACTGCCATAGAAGTGCCCCTCTATTCAAAAGAAAAATGCCAACTCAGATCCTGGGCTGTTGCTGCAGGCTTGATTGCTTTGCAGAAAGACTGTTTTTTGGCCTGTCTCTTTATATATACACTCACACCTACACACATTGATGGCTAGACTAGCAGTTCATTGAAAGTCAAGTGAGGAATCATACAAATAACACTTATGTTTAAATATTTTGTTTCATCTTAAAACACAGATGTCTGTTTTCCAATGTTTCATGTAGGGCAAAGGCTTAATCCAGGTGTGGACACACTGTTTGGAGTTGTGTTGTTGCCTCTTTGGGGTGAGCCACACTTTCCGACACATCCTGTACATTTTCCAGGTTGGATTCCTTTAAAGTGGAATTAGAACTCCAAGATATCTGTGAAACAGTCTAAGTATGAATCCCACCTAGATTTTTACCAGTTTTCCCCAAAGAGCTAACTTGCACACATATAATCCCACAGCAATATTTTTAGTGACTTGTTTTTATACTTCCTGAAGCATTCTCTGTAGTATTCATAGAAAAAAAGGCACTCTCCTTTCACTGGCTTATGTCATATGTAATTAAAAGAATATAATCAGAATAACAAGTACAACTGGCATTGACCGATTTGGGGACAAAAATCCAACTGACCCTTGGACAGTGAGCAGGCCAGCTAGGGAGAGCCCACGGAGGTAGGTGACTGGGGAAGCAGCCATAAGCAATGCCCGTGTAGCCACCAGGGCATCAGTCAACAGGCCTTAATTCTGGGACAAGGAGAGGTAATGGTCAATTCAAGAAACACCCACTGTTTATTAATCTCTCTTAGCAGCATAACCCTTTTGTCAGATAAAATGTTACACAGAAGAGCAGAATATGCGACAAGAGTGAAGGTGTTCTGGGGGCGTCATCTCCTCTATAGTCTTGTTATTCCCCGAGGTGGCCCTTGAAGAACATCTGGATTACCTAGGGCTGAATGCACAACATAAAAGCTCTCACAGAATCCAATCTTTGCATAGTAAAATGATAAGCTGAGATCTAAAGACATTATAACCAGAACTCAATTTTTCTGGTTCCTAAGCTTAAACTTTACGGCCACGTTTTCTGTCTTTTATTTCCCAGGCAACTTGATAATGTGCCTCACAGGGCCTTTCCGCCATCTGATTGTCTCCATGTTGCAGCCCAGAGGCCAGGAAGGAACATAGTGGAACATGTTCAGCATGGCCCTTCCTCCGAGCACGTGGTGGGCTAGGCATGGTTCGTTCTGACCTTTCTTCAGAACTGTTACTTTTCCACACTTTGTGGGCCAAAGATTTTCATTGCTCAGTAATTTTCATTGCTAAGTACTCAGGCTCTGCATTTGCATTTGCCTTCAAAGTACTCCCAGGGGAGGTAACATCGGACCTCGGCTTGGTCAGGAGAAAGGGGAGAGGAGTGGAAGGCATTCTGGGCAGAGCAAATCTCAAATGCAAGGGCTTTGACTTGCCTTGAACTAGTAGTGTGTCAGAGGGGAAGATGTGAGCAGACTCACGAAGGGCTTTGTACTCATGCTAAAGAGTCTGGATTTTATACTAAAGGCAATGAAAGTTATTAATGGATTGCCAGCAAGGTAAATGACACGACCCAATTCGTGATTTAGAGGGGTCGCCCTTTCAACCCTAGAAAAGGGAAAGTGGTGAGAGGTGGGACCGGGAGCAAGGATACCAGAGAGGGAGTGGCTACAGTGATCCAGAGAAAAGATGCTGAGGACCTGAACGAAGGCAGTGACAGTTTGATAGAGTGGAGGGTGTAGATTCCAAGGCATCAAGAATGCCTGTATTTAGAATACTTTTCAATGTTGAACAGTAAGCTAGATTAAAGTGGCAAAAACAATTTGGGGGTCATGAAAGAGCGCAGATTTCACATGTGATCAAACCTCAGATTCAACTTGAGGAAATATTCTGGAGCTTCCAGTTTTCCTATCGGGGCTAACGACTATGGCTAGACACTGCACAGCTCCAGAAGATGCTACTGACATAGACTACAATGTATTTGAATCCCCTTCAGGTTGTACAGTGCTAGCATCCTGCTCCTTATGGTTGCACAAATGGAAGTTTCTAGCGATAGTCTACGCAGCTTCTTCAGAAATGTGTGGGGTATTATTTAAACCCTATTAAATAGAAGCAGTAGGGTAAGGCAAGATTAATGGTAGCTTTTAGAATCTAATACAAGACTGACATGGGCCCTGCTTCACACAGGGGCTGAGAGAGGAGAGGAGTGCGGATGCCAGGAGGCCCTCCGGCAGTGTGGGGAGGGACACGTGGAAGTTATGCAAAGCACTTGGCAACAGAACAGACTCTGGCAGAAACTTCCACTGATATCATGCACCTATGGAACATAGTAACCAATGCCACCAGGGACACTCAGCGATGATACCCAATTCAAGGACTCAGAGTACGGACAGCAGAGGAACTTGCAATAGTGTCCACAATACCAAGCCCCTCAGTAGCATCTGCGCCCACATACCAAGAGGCCTTGCCTTCCATTCTATGTTTGGGAAAGGCTGAGGTTCATGCACATTCATTTGCTTCACATTAGCCAATAAGGATGATAAGTCTTCTAGAAGTAGGGCCTTTGTTCGCAATTCATGAGGCATATGAAATATATGAAGAAGTAAATAAACATGTGTCATTATCCTTCACTAGACTCTCAAATTTCAACACAAATTGGAAGTCTCTAAGAGATGACAATAGCACATTCTGTGCAGATCACGCTATCATTGCCTAACAGTGCCTACCGCATAGTAGATGCTCCATGAATGTTCACAGAAATCACAAATTAATGGTTATGTTCATTTACCAAGCTCTTCTACACATGTGATGCCATTGGGTCTTAGCAAATCTGTGAAGTAGGCGTCATTGTCTTGGTTTCACAGAAGAGAAGACAGAAGTGCAAAAAGGGTAACTGACTTACACGCTCAAGGTCACACAGCTAATAAATAATGTAGCTGGAACATTAATTGAACTCTTTGATTCTTCCCACCACTTGACAGCTGCTTGTAAAAGCTTTGGTTTGCATAATTCTGATTAAAGGAACCTACTGGGGAATCCTCTTGTAAAAAAGAAAACCAAATCAATGTATATTTTGTATGTCATTTTTTTTTTGCTATTATTTTGGATTTTTCTAGAGTGGAGTTCTCACCTTGTAAATGCATAAGATCCTAATTTACCCTCATTTTGAAAATGGAGTATTTGAGGTCCATAAAGGATACACAAATGTCTGGTGGCCACAAAATGAAAAAAAAAAAAAAGGAAAAAACAGAATACACACACACATTCTATTAGGATCTACTCTCTTGTTGAGCTGGATTATGTAATGTTTTACTTCTTTAATCTGTCTGATTCAAGACTAAAAGATTTATTTTCTAAATTTGGGAATATAATTTGTTGGGTTAACTTGATAAATAATAAAGTAGAAATTGGTCTACAGAGGAATGAAAAACCCCAAATCACAGGTATTGAAAATTGTAGGTGGAAAGAGTCCCGATCGTCCGAGCTCCCAGATTTCTTCTTTGTAAAAACTGTAGCACCTTATCTTGGTGGTGAGAGAAGTTGAGCCCATAAAGTCTCACCTTCAGAGGTGCCCCAGAGAGTGGGCTCTGCCCTTGTGTGGTGGCTCAGATTTCCGTGTCTCTTCTACCTGCGTGGGGGCTTCATGGGCCAAAATCAGCTTGAAATTTCGCTTTCTTTGGTGGTGATCCCCATGGCTTCCACTGGAGATCATGCTCTTGGTTCTTGTCCTAAATTGCTGTTGGGCTTTGCACACTTTGTGTGCTCTCTCTCCTGATCTTTTTTTAGGTGAGGGTGAACAGAAGCCCAAGGATCAGGTGTTGGCTGCAGAACAGAGATGTTTAGTTTCCATCAGGATCAAAGGTGAACATAAATCAAAAATAAGGATAACACCTTCACCTTCAGAGTCTTTCAGACAATAAATCAGAACATATGTTTGTAATTGTATCAGCAGACCCTGCTCAAGAGAATTTGTCTAAAGAAATTCAGTGCCCTAATTCGATCATCTTAGTCTTTAAACTGGTGAAGGGTCACATTACGGACATATGGCAGTGGACCTTAGCAGCCTGGCCTAAGGTGGTATTTTCAAAACTCCCAGACCTCAACCTTGTCTTCAGTTAAACTTCACTCATTCAACCTTATCTGACTCAGAGCTCTTTTCCTTGTTAATTTATCTAAAGTGCCTAGCTGAAACTGATTGAATGTCAAGTCTTAAAATAAAAAGGGAATTTGCTTAGCATTTTAGTTGATAAAAGGGGTCCAATAATACCTACATATATACATGCATACATAAAATTTTGATGGAGGAGGCATTATATTCCCCAGCAAGCAGACTACAAATTTACAATGGTGTTTACTGAAGTGCACTATATTTAGAAAAGGCAAGTCTGATGAGGCCTGGCTTTGAGAGAGATGTTTGATCCTCCCTTTCATTGCTACGTGGTGGAAAGGGCCTTGGCGAGCCCTGGGTCCATGGTGGAAAGGGCCTTGGCGAGCCCTGGGGCAGGAGAAGTCGCCCCCAGGGCTTCCACTGCAGGAACCTCTGCTCCTGTGACCAAACATAGGCCTGCTGCTTCAGGAAGATTTGCATAGAAGGGATTGATTTTCATTTGATTCTGCAAATAAACTCACTGAGCGAGCCTGGCAGAAAGAGAATAAGAAGGAAAAAAAATTCTTAGGCAGTCTGGCCAGATTCCAGATGCTTCAAGCTGACAGCACAACTGGTTTAATCTGCCTCTCTAGAGCTGCTGAAGGCATGCTTAACTTTCAAGGCCAGAATCCTGTTTAAAAACAAAACAAAACACAAAAAAACCCCATCATCCCCAAACAAGCTATTATGCTTGAATTATTCTGCATTTAAAAATGGTGGCCCCTCTTTTTGACTTAAAACATTTTTATTTGTTAAAATGTATGACTTCTCTAAGAAAGAATTATCTTTGCATCTCTTACTATCCAATTAAATTAAAACTGTTAAAGAAAAAAAGATATCCCTCTTTAAAATGAAATTCAAGATGAATCTAAAGTAAATGTCACTTACATATTTGCTGACTATTTACCATGGGAAGGAATTAATCTTGGTTTAGTTACAAAGATAAAGACCAATAAAACATAGTCACTGTTCTCAGGGGCTCACAGTCTAGCAAGGGAAGTTTAAATTCATGACTATGTAAAGGTATATATTTTAATTTTCATATAGGGTGACAAGTATTATATAAAAAGTATGGGCAAGATGTTGTAGAAACAAAAAATGAGGGCAATGAATTTGTCCTGGGGTGGAGCAGAAGCCTGTTACAACTCCATATGGATATTAACTTTAGCTGAGCTTTAGGAGCTACCATCCAACAACACTTAGGAGTAAGGCCAGGGCTGAATGGGGACGTCCTGTGCGGCACTCCCAAGGAGTGAGGCCACATGTGTTCAGACAAGGCGGCTGGGCCAGGCACACAATTCCTCAGCTGCTACCACCTGGTCCAAGCCCCCATCAGCTCTCACCTGAACTAGAACACTAGGCTCCTAACTAAGCCGTCTCACCCTTCTAGAGAAGTCTTTTCTGCAAGGAACATCGAGATGTATCCCTTCAGAATGATGACCCTCTCCGTAACACATAATCACAGAGCACCCGCTGTGTGTCAGGCACTCTTTGAGTGCCAGACACTTTGAGCAGGTGAGTAAATGAAACAGACAGAAACCCCTGTCTTGTTGAGCTTATTATTTTCTAGTAGCAAGAGAGAGTCCCATGACGATAAGTATAAATAAGTTGTAGAATATATTAGAAAGAAGTAACCACTGTTGTTTTTTTTAATTGAGTAGAGATAGGGTATCAGAAGTAGTGGAATAAGAGCAGGTTGAAATTTTGAACTGGGCGGAGGGCACCGGGCAAGGTAGACATCACTGAGAAATTGACATTTTAAAGAGAACTTAAAGACCAGGGGGGAGTTAGCTATGTTGATAATTGGGGAAAAGTGTTGCAAGCAGTGGGAACAGCCAATATAAATAGCAAAAGTGAAACAGCCAAGAAGCCATTGTGGTGGGAGCAGAGAGCAAGGGGGAGAGAAGTCAGGACAAATTAGAGACATACGGAGGTTAATCTCACAGAGGATTTGTTCGGGCCTTCTAAAAAATCTGGCTTTTACTCTGTGGGAAATGGGTTCTGAGCATTGGGATGACTTGTTCTTTGAGAAGAAACGATACGGCTGTTGTAGGGAAAAGGTTGAAACAGTAAGAAAGGTTGGGAGGCTGCATCAGTAACCCATGAGGGAGAAGATGGGGGCTTCAAGCAGGGGAATAAACAGATGAAGTGGTAAGGAGAGGTAGGGTTCTAGATATATTTTGAGGGCAGAGCCAGTAGGATCTGCTGATGGATTGGCTGTGAGGTGAGAGAGTGAGAGGATTCAAAGATGTCATCAAGGATTTTGACCTGAGCATCTGAAAGGATAGAGTTTTCATCAGCTGAAATGGCAAAGGCTGCAGGTAAAACAGATTTTAGGATAAGAGAAGTAGTTCAATTTTGGACATACAAAGTTTGAGATGTCTATTCGATACCCCACGGAGACTCGATCCGAGACCGTGAGAGAGGTTAGGATGGAGATACTAATTTGGAAACTATTGGTATGTACATTGTGCTGAAGGTGCAGGATTGGATTGGGTGAAATTACAAAATGGATGTCTACGTAGAGAGAAGAAAAGAAGACCATGTACTGAGGAAGAGAACAAGCACAAAGGGAAGGAGCCATCGCTGAGGTGGGAGGAACATCAAGGAGAAAATGCAGTTTTCTGGAAGCCATGTGAGGAAAGTTACCATCAAGGAAAAAGAACGGTCAACTGCGTCCAATGCTGCTGAAGAAAAGTAGAGGACTAGCCTTTGTATTTAAAACATACAGTGTATTGTTAAATCCCAGGACTCATTGCTTACTCTTACAAGAGTAGTTTTGAAGGAGCGGTGAGGGTAAAGCTTGACTGGATTAAATCATTTGCAGTCTATTTCAGAGCCCTGTTCCCCAGCCTAGTCCTGTTTCTGCCCTGCATCTTTTTTTCCTACATATTTACCTTGCTCTCTTCTCATTTCTGTCTTCATATCAGGTTTGGACTTGGTGCTTGGCCCCATTTCCATGCTTATAACTTTGACTCCTTAATCTCTTTTTTACTTTTTATTTAAAAAAAATCATCACCCAAGGATATGTTTATTGATTTGGGGGGTGGGGGGTGGAGAGAGAGAGAAACATCAATATGAGAGAGAAACATCGATCAGTTGTCTCCCATACATGCCCCGATCAGAGATTGAACCAGGAACCTTTCAGTGTATGGGATGGTCCTCCAACCCACTGAGCTACCCGGCCAGGGTAACTTTGACTCATTTAAATAAAAACTATGTGTCTCAGTCCCATTGCCTGCAAATGCCTCAAACACGAATTCCTTCCAGCTCTCTCTGACCCTGACCCTTTTTATTCTAACATTATTTTCATGGCTTATTGTTACTGGATTTGTCCTGGCTTTAGACAGGACCAGGTACAGGTATCAAAGAGCTCACCATAAACTGGGCTGTTGGCAAAGCTTTCCTGGTGCACAGATCCTACCAAGTTTCTTTCTTCCCTTCAAGTCAGTCTGGTTCATTTTTCCTGTAGCTGACTCACCAAACTGAGGCTGAGACCCTTCATTTCTTGAGCTGGCCAGAAGACCTAGTTTCTTTTAGTGGACATACAGTTTTCATGAAGAAGTCTATCTCCCTCATAGCCTATCTTCTTCTGAATTCCTTTGAATCTATTTTGGGACTTCCTCTTTCAAAGATCATCCCATATGGAAAGTTCCACTAAGTTCATATCACCAAGAGTAGCATCAATATTCATGTTATTTATGTCACCCTATGCCACACTATGCCGAATATTAGGAGCACACAGATGAAAAAAAAGTCAGAGGATTCCTAATAGATATCTGTCATCCAAAGAAACATGATGAGAGTATTCTTTAGGGACTTATGTTGACTCTTATGTTATGGCTCCATTTGATACCAAGCCGGCGTGATAATGCTGATGGTGAAAATAGATTGCAAAATCTAAATTCCTTTGAAAAATAAATGATGGGATAAGATTGGGAAGTTGTTGGATAATAACTGCTAAAGTATACTATCGACAGAGAAAATCCAAACTAACTTTCTTTGTCCATGTTCTGTAGTGTAAATATTTTATGAAAGCTTCCTGAAGATAAACACAATGATACCTTAGAATGACCAGAGTGATTAGGCATCCTAAGAAAAACTGTGTATAAAATTTACCATTTACTTGAGTTGACAATGATGGAAATTTTTGGAAGTTGTCTGTGGTACCCAGCCGCCAAGACAGCCCCCAACGATCACTCCCTTCCAGCATTCATACTCCTGTCTGGCCCCCTCCACCACCGTGATCAGTAGAGCGGGGCAGAAATGATGGTGTGTGACTTCCAAAGCTAGGTCATTAAAGGCATCCCAGTTTCTGTGTTGCTTTCCCTCAGATCTTTTGCTCTGGGTAAGCCAGATGCCATGTTTGGAAGACGTTCGAACAGCCACAGGGAGAGGTCCACGTGGTCAAGAACTGAGGCCTCCTCCCAACTGCTAGTAAGGAACCGAGGGAAGGAGCCTTCACGAAAGCAGATTTTCCAGCCCTATCTAAGCCTTCACATATTTTCATCCCCCTGTAACATCTTCACTGCAACCTCACGAGAGTTTCTGAGCCAGAACTCTTTAGCTGAGCACCTTCCAAAGTCCTGACCCACAGAAATCGTGTGAAATCGTATTTCTTGTTTTAAGTTGTAGTGTAATATGTTATACAGCAATTGACAGTGAATACAGTGTCACGTGAACTTTTTGAAGGTACTATCCTCCCTCAAATCCCAGAGTGCTAAAATTAATTTCATTCCTCTGATCTCTCAATGTACAATTTAATTTCTATTTGAAAACATTTCAGAGTTCTGGACATTTTACTCCTTGACCATAGAGCTCGGTGATTCAGAAGCTGGGCTTTGGAGTTCATGGACTTAGTTCAATCACTGTCCGGACTTCACTCATTAGCAGGGTGACCTTAGGAAAGACGCGCCTCAGTTTTCTTGCCAGTATCATGATTATAATGGAAGCCTAATCCAAAAGACTGATGTAAGGGTTAGTTAGTAATACATACAAAACACTCAGCGCAGTTCTGGCTCTTAAAATCTGCTGGTGGTGATGATGATACTGATGATATGATGATGAGGATGAGGATGATGGAGAAAGTAAAAATCTCCTTGTTTCCAACTTGCAGTAAATTCTTTGTGAGGTACAAGAGCCTTTGCACTTCTATATAGCAGTCTAAGATGTCATCCTTTACTCCTTCCTGCACATATGTAATTATATCTGTAATAAACGTTGTTTAATTTTGCAACATATATGTTTCTCTACTTTCTTTACTCCCTTTTCAACAGCCCACAATAAAAAAGCAAGTATGTTACATGAAAAAAGCATATACTACTCAGCCAATTAAGGCACAATTTTAGCAATAAATTTAATGTCGATGATTATTTATATTTCTATTGTTTATGTTTTTATAGGTAACTGGCCTGTTATTAAATCTACAATGAAAATGCATAAATTGTTCAACTATTCTTTGTGTAGACATACAACTATAGCTTTGGCCACATATCTGAAAATTTTGTGGGGTAAGTTAAATATCCATAATAGGATTCATTTTAAAAGTTACGTAGAGTTTGCTTTATTTAGAAGATTAGGCTATCTTTCCATTTCATGGTTAAATGTAACTTTGGTTTTCCTTTCCTCATAGAATTTGACAAATGAGGAAAGAAGGCCGATTTGTAGTGCAGACCTACTATAGTGATAGGTAGTTGTTACCTTGGTGCCTCCGTTGTTCTCAATTTTATCAAGTTTAAAGTATTTGGGTTGAACTAAATGACCTATAGAGCCATTCTTTTTTCAGATTTCTACTCATTCTCCCACACGGGAGCTCACAGATTCACTTCCCCTTCACCAAAGGCTACCAAGATGAAAAGCTTGGTCGAATTTTTGTTTCTAAATGACTAGTCTTAAAGGTGAACTCTATCCACCTTTTATATATCTTTGAAATATCTTGGGTCTGTAAGTTAAAAAACTTCACTAGATGGGAATAAGATCCAAGAAGATCTAAACTTATTCCCGGGATGCCTGTTGCCATGACACCAGCACCAGAAGCATTATCAACAATGGTGGAAGGCCCCTGCATGCTAAGCAACATTTTAAGCAACTGATGGGTTTTACTTCTTTTAATCCTCACCTTGGCCCTATTAGCTGTTGTTATTCTCAGTTTACAGAGTTGCCTGGTATCTCATTAAGAGGACTCTACGTTCTCCACCCATCCGACAAAGGGGCAGCTTTCTTACTTTCTCCACAGAGTTATCAACACGCTCTTCTTCCTTCCATCAACAGCGGGAGCTGAACTTTAAAAACCGCCGTTCTTCAAAGTGAGAAATGTGTAAGAGTCGTTCAGAGCAGAGGGGTACGCATGGTCTAGAAGTCCGTTTTGAGAGGTACAACACTTTGCTCAGAAGTTGTAAAATCCAGTTCTCTCCACCCTCCACTCCCGCCACACACACAGTGCACACGCACGAGGTATTTGCTTCAGCCACTGTGGATAACCTAAGTTTGATTGCATCTACAATATTAGAAATGGAACGTATTTTATGTTTTCTGGCTTTTTAAAAACCTCAGGTCTCACACTGAAACTCAATCAGGTGAATGAATTATTTTATAGAAGAAAGGCAGCAAATAACAGAAATTTGAAAAGATTAGGGGTCTGTGTAAAAAAGAAAAAACTGCCTGCCTTTCCAGATATTCATATGGGTCAGTGGGTGCCTAGGTAGGAGTTTCTTGTGACTATTTGATTTATCTAATTAAGGTTGCTGATAGTCATTAAAGTTTTTCCATGGAAACAATATCTAGGGTACATAGCTGGTTCCAAAAGGGCTTGTTTGAAGCATAGAACAGGAAGCAAAGCTTTAAGATAGAAAACTTAGAGGCCAAAAGGTGCCTCTCACCTCTGAAGTCAAGAGCCTTGAATTCAATTGCGTTTGATTAATACCAATGCAATCACTCTGTGTGAATGGAAGGTCAGAAATAACATGTTATAAAATATTTTGCATATATATCCTTTAAATGTGCACTTATACATTAGATAGCATACATAATTGTTCACATTCACATGTCGTATTCTAGAGGACTATATACTCAAAACCCTGGAATAAAACCCTGAAATTATGGCTAATTTAAGGGATCACCAAGGGTAATTTTGACCTTACTTGCCTTTTGCCTTGAGCACAGTCTTAGGAGCCCAAACCAGCCTCTGAGCCAATGTGAATTAAAATGTCCCTCAGGGAGGGAGAAGGTCCATGGGATGTCTCCTGGTTCCAAGTACGAATTCAGATCTAATTATTATTAAGGTGGGGTCTTTCTGTCAGATACTGGAATTCACCAGGACTAGAGAAGGAAATGAGATCAGAGAGACTCAGGAGTATTTTGACGTCATCCAGAATTGTAAAAAGTTTACTTTAGTCACACTAAGACAATTGGGAGAAAACTTAGGTGAGAAGATCTTTCAAAACTAGGAGAACGTACCCCAAAGTCAGTGAGAGAGTGTTTTGTGAGCTGTCGTATTAGAAGTGTGTTGTGTTGAGTTACAAATGGTTTTCACGCCTGAGTTTGCTTCTATAGCTGCTGAGGGCATATGCAAAGGACAGTTCACCAGAGCTAGCCAAAAAAACCTTCTGCACTTAATCTCTTCTCAGAGAGCTGTGTGTGTGGTAGTTATACAGAGAGCAACTCAAGTCTCATGGAAGGGGATATATATTTACAGGGACTAAAATAGGAGCACATTAAAATCAGGCAGGTGCTCGACTGGGGAATGCAAACCCATCTTTTCAAAAGAGTCTCTGGAAGTTTTTATTTAAATGTTTTCAGCAAAATAAACTGTTACTAGGAAAACATCTTGTTATAAATATAAGAAGGGTCTGCGGGCCTGAAATGTATCTGCCTGATTTCTCCTTCCTTTGTGATCCCACTAAGCCCAGAAGCTCAGCAGTGAAAGTCAGACGTCCTTGTGCCCTTCATCACCCACAGCTGCTGGCAGAAAATGGTCAGTTTCTCAGCTTAAAGTAAACAGTCTTTCTTGACTAATGAGCCCTGATCTTTTAAAGACTGCGTATTCAGAGACCACTTTTTGCCCAGGAGGCGCTTGCATGATGCACAGGCCAGTCTATAGACAGCAAAGACTTGTGTTGGAGACAGTGACTGATTCACGGAAACGCTGTGGAATATGCAAAGCGGCCTGTTCTGAATTTACCTCAATGACTGTTGGGTTGAATTATAAACAAAAGTCAGTGTTTTAGGATTTATTCATTCTGAAATTGTATTATTTGATAACGATGTACGGCATTTGGAAGTTTAACTTTGCATTATTTTTAGAAGTTTGTTACTTTATAATGTTAATGAGAAAGCAGAGGAGTGGTTTGCTAACTTTTGAGTGCTTCGTGTTCCTAAGGACTTTGGATATGACCATTTATAGACAACATATTATTAGTACCCATAGATCACAATGTTTTGACACATTCATTTTAAATCATTTTTCGCTATTCATTTAAAGAGAATGCTCCCTAAATAATTTTGCTAGCTTCTCTCTAGTCGTCTAAAAATAATAATTAAACTATTGATTGATTTATTGATTTAATAATATAAGCAAAATAGCCCTTAATGGGTCCCTTCCTCTCATGAAATTGTCAACAAAGATTCACTGTGTGCCGACTGTGTGGCAGGCCCTTTTGCAGGCACTGGGAATGATCTCAGAGAACAAAAGTAAAAAAGAAAGAGAAGCAAATCTCTGCCTTTATGGAGCTTATATTTTCCTAGATGTTGGAATCAAGACAATATAGAACTCCAACAAGACCCCTGCCTACAGAGAGTTTAAATTCTGGTGGGGAAGGCAGGCACTAAATCCAGACAACAATTTTATAAAGGCAATTGAATTGCAATGTAATGCGACACACAGGGTAATGGGATACATGGTCATTCTGAGGCCCACTTTAGACAGAGTGGTCAGGGAAGAGCTCCTGAAGAAATGAGATTAAGCTAAAACAGGAAGGATAGTAAGCCAGGTATTTAAGAGCCAGAGGAAGGGCAGAGAAGTTTTTCCAGACAGATTGATAGCCCAAGGCAAGGAATGGTTTGCTGCTGGGGTGTGTGTGTGTGTGTGTGTGTGTGTGTGTGTGTGTGTGTGTGTGTGAGAGAGAGAGAGAGAGCACCTGTTATGACCAGAGTTTACTCTGAGCAGTCCCAGAGTCACAGGTAGGAGCAAGGCCACATATGGTTTGGATTTTAAGTGCAAAGGAAAGGGTTTTAAGAAAGGGAGTGGCAAAACTAATTTGTATTTGCAAAAAAAGTCATTTTGATAATTTGAGGATGGATGGCAGAGTAGCAAAGACGGAGAAGGGAGAGCGATTTGGAGGCTGTGTAAAAGTGGTGAGGGACTGGGCCATGGTGGTGGCTCAGGAGACAGAGAGTAAGCAATGGCTTTGGGATATATTTGGGATATATTTTGGATATATTTTGGTTGATTTGAGAGGACTTACTTAAGAATGGGATGGGAATAAGCAGAGTAAAAGGAAAGAACCTGATCTCAATTGATGGAAGTGCCAAACACTGAGATGGAAAAGATGGGGATAGAAATTAGTGTGGCTGGAGAAAGCGAAGGGTGTTGTGAATAACCACGAGTTCACTTCTTGACGTGTTGTGTCTGTGACGTCTACCGGACATCCGCATGGAAGTGTGAAGCCTATGTGATATATCGGTGATTTTCCACCTTTTCCATCTCAGACACACATAAACTAATTACTAAAATTCTATGGCACACACACAAAATTTTTTTTGCTGATCTGACAAAAAATAGATATGATTTTGATTCCTTCACACCCAATGGCTATTGTTGTGTTGTCATTTTTTTAATTTGACAATCTAACGGAAAAGAGGTAGTGCCCTTGACTAAATAGTCAGGTATTGCATGTTTTAAAAATTCTTGCAGCACACCAGTGTGCTGTGGCACACCGGCTGAAAATCTCTGGGACATATGAATCTGGAATTGAGGCTGAAGGTACAATGTTGGCACCACCAGCAAATGTAAAGAGTTTAAAACTATAGGCCATGTGAAGTGGTATGTGAAGTGACAAAATAAATACTGTATATTTTAATAAATTATCAACTTTATTTCAAGATTTCAAAAATATACATGAAAATAGACATAAGTATTCATGTTGTAAGATTCACATTAATTTTAATGAGCATATTTTATAACATGTGTCCAGAAAAGTGAACAATTCTAAGCATACAGCTCAATACACTTACAAAGTGAGCACATCCGTGTGATCAGCACTGAGATGAAGACATAGAACATTCCAGCACTGCAGAGCCCCCATTGCCCCTTCTCTGACACCATCACCAAGACTAACCACTCTCCTGACTGCCAACACTAGTGGTTAGTTTGTCCTCTTTCATATTTTTACACAAAGAGCATCCTGTAGGATGTTCTCTTTGCAGCTGTCTTCGTTTTCCAAACATTGCATTTATGCGATTCATCTATATTGTTGCATGTGGCAGTAGTTTGTTTATTTAATTCACATTAGTTTATAAGGTAAAACATCGTACCACAACCAAATTACTTGCTTTTTTAGAGAATACATCCACATTTTTTGAGAAAACAATTTAGTCTCCTTTTCCCTTTGGTCAACTTGATGACAACATTTGAGCAACACAGGAACAAGCACTGAATTTGGGGTCAGGAGAAATGAATTCTTGTCCTCCGAGGCCACTCACAGCTGTGTGGCCTACGCTAACGAAACAAGGAAGCAAAGTTAAAAGTGCTCTTTGGTCTACCCCAGTATGAGTTGTCTTTGCTTCAATTCTAAGCTGAATAGGCTTATCTTAAGGTAAGTTTATAGAGAAAATAATTTCCCAAAATCAAATAATTTTCTCTATTATAAAAGAAAAACATGTTTACTGTAACAGTTAAAACAACACCTCACAGCATAAAGGAAAATATGATAACAATTGTTCAATCTTACTTTTCCACATGTACAAATACAACGTTAATTTGGTGTTTATACTATGCTTCTATATATTTTCTGTTGATAACAACTATATGTTCACTTAATGAGCTTTATTATTGTTGTTTTTGAAATGCAATCATAGTAATACATTTTATTCTGTAATCTTCTTCTTTCATGGGAATTCTTTCAGATCAGAATGCATGTTCCTGTTCATTTAATGTCTGCAGAATTAATGTGGCACAACATCCATGCACTATAATCAATCAGCCACTCCTCAATTGGTTGATATTTAGGTGGTTTCTAATTTCTGCTATCACAACATGCTGCAATAAACATTCCTTTATGTATATTATTAGACCATAGTGTTCTTCTGTATGCTAAATACAAATTGTCAGATTGTTTCCTAAAAAGTTGCTTAATTTTCACTTTAGTGTTTGAGTTTTGAGCATATTTGAACATGAGATTTGAAGCAAGAAAAGATACAAGATCTTAACAATTTACATAATTATTCCAAATATTTATAGAAAATAGAAAGCTGAAAAATAAAATATTGAGTATATCTTTAAAGGTTAGTATTTGAAATTGCTGAAGTCTGAAATTGGGAATGTGGAAGTAATATTTTCCCAAGTAACAAAATGGAAACATGATTTTATGCCCCAAAATGCAATAACAAGATTTAAAAGGCACAGAAAAATTTTTTTTTCTAAAATCACAGAAATATTCATTTGTGTTATTCTGTAGATAGGCAGCTGAGTTGACTGCTTATTTAAATTCTGTTTCAGCACCAACCTGGAAAAACTTACAGGATCTTGTTAAAGCCTACTGAGGTATCTCTTCTGAACTGCTATCCCAGACCAAGAAGGCACCCTTCCCTACACCCCTCTCAGGACCTTGAGACTGGTCTGGAAGGGATAATTTTCCTTTACCCAGCAGGATCTGAAACACCAACACCTCCACTGCTCTCTCAAGAGAGAACCAGATGAAAACTATCATCAAGAGGAAGAAGAGGAGGAATGGGGGTGGGGAAAGGGAGAACAAAATGCCTGGGAGACCACTGAGAGAGAGGAAAAGAGGGAGGAAGAGAGAGTAGAGAGAGGAACGCCTTCAGACACATCCTGACTTCAGGGGAAAAGTAAAGAACATTTTGTGCACCACCTTTTCCCTCTGTGTGCAGGCTTGAGTGTCAAAGTTTTATTTCTGGTGGTGAACTGTTCCTTCCCGTCCTTCCAAGTTTTAAGGGCATAGCTAAGGGGTTGTGTCTACAATGTATGTGGCACGATTCTACAGTAGCGTGCTCTTCTTTGCACTAGAAGATAGCGCTACTTATTCACCTTCATGGTACCTGCTGTTTTCTACTCACAGAGATAGTTTTACACTAATCCTTCCACTCCGTTTCCTTGGATTCCACAGTGACCAGCTGGTCCCATGTGCATGCAGCTGGTTAAGACTGAGAAACAGCTCATTGGCCAGCAGTGGGAATGAGCCTGTGACTTCCACCTTATGGATGGAGAACTCAATTATCAACCATCAATGAGGTTGGGCTTCAGTCACTCAGAACTGGACAGAAGGGCTCTGGGACTGATTAATTTTGAAAAGTCATACGGGGTGCATGCGTTTACTTAACCTCCATTTTTTTATCCATAAGATGGGGATAATAATTGCTCTCTCAAGTGTTTTTGAGAAGGTTAGATGGGCTAAAATATGTAAAGCATTTACCTTAACTAAATTGACACTCTTTGGCACGCTCAGGAAAAAATAAATAATATGGTGTCTTTCTTTTGGTTATAATTCTTGGTGTGTCTACCTAAGAAGTAGCTGGTCACACTCAGAGCATGAAGCCATGGCCAACAGAAAGGTCACCTTCACATCAACGTGTGAAAATAGGTGTACGGGTGTTTATGGAAAGCCTTACACAAAATTTAAAGCAATCAGAGAATACCTCCAATTGTATCCCAGAGAATCCTGAGAATGTCTGTGTTTGGTACAATCTTTTTGTCTGGCTCCGAGTTTGAGTCAGAGTTTAAATATATCTCTTCATTGCTAGTCCAGTTGTCTACCTCTGATAAACTATTCTTCCTTTTGAATGATATATTTGTCTGTCATACTGGCCACTGTCAGAGACCTGAAATATAACCATACCCTTTTACTGGTTGGTGGACATTCTGGTCTTCATTTTAAATTCATTCTTAATTTCTTTAATCATGTTAAAAATTTCCATTCTATGATTCCATCTCACAAAACTTTCAGAGAATGCTAAGAAAGTTTCTCTGCACAGATAAAAATAATGACACTGAGTCATTTCCCTTGCTGCTCTTTGAGTTCCCATATAAAGTCATCTACCAAATACACCTTGCCTGGTCTACCAAGTGTGCCTGCTTACTATGGGTTAATGCTTGGGACATTAGTCACTGGTAATTGCTCAAGAGTTGAGATCAGGTAGGCAATCACTGAGCTCATCTGTAAAAAAAAAAAATGACCATCATCATATTAAGGAATAAAAGGCTCCATGGCTACCAAATCACTGCAAATTATTTCAATAGAATTGAGGATATTTCATAGTAACATACATAGCCCTGAACTCTGAAAATACCAGAGGGCAGGCAGTTTGGGGTAATTGTTTTACTTTACCCTTCAATGGGTCATTATTTCTCTATTTGAGTTCTTTTTTAATATATATATATATATTTTAATAGAGCCTGTCCTACTACAAGTTCTCTGGTTGTTTGATTTTTAAATAGAATTTGTGGTTTGAATTAAACCCTACATTTAGAAAATTAAAAAGGATTTCCTGACAAGTTTTTTCCTACACTGGCATTCATTGAGATAGAAAACAGGAAAGGAGCCACACAAACATTTTGGAGGTAAGTACCTCTTTTAGGATAACCTCTCTCTTTGTCTCCTGGGGAGCTTTGGCAAGGACTATGCTCTCTGGAAGAAGCACTCCTCTGGAAGCAGATTTCCAGAACTTGGGTGTTAAGTAATTAAACACTGTACCCAAGGGCATCTGACCTTCCAAAATATTGCACTTGGCCAAATGCAGGGGGAAACTGCTGAAATCTGTTCAAGTTGTCATGACAGACAGGGCCATATGGAAAGTGATGGAAGAATTCCTCCTTAGACTATAATTGGGCAGAAACACTGCCTTCTATTCAGCTATGGTATGTGTATGGCCCCCAGGGCTCAAGGCAGTGTTCAGGATTTATTGTTTAAGCCTCTAAGCAACATTAAAATGGGACTTTAAAAATACTGTTTGCCTGAAGGAGAAAATTATATTTTATTTCATTTTATTTATAGTGTCAGTTTCCTTAATCCCTGAGTACATAATGTGTACATAAGCTGATGATATGAAAAAAAGAAAGGCAAGATACAGTTATATGAGTTATTTATGGTCTTGTAGATGAAATTGCCTAGTGGTTGTGTTGCTGCTTTCTAGCTGAGCATCGGGGTGCCATGGAAAGTATTTGAGCATGGAAATCAGCAAGGCTCTGTAGTAGCGTAATGGTTAAAGTTCAGCCTCTGGAGCAAAACTGCCTGGGTTTGAATTCTGCTCTATAATTCCTTAATATCTCTGTGCCTCAGCTTTCCTGTCTATAAAGTCACTACAATAATTGTACCTAACTCATCAAGGTTGTTATGAGAGTGAAATAAATTAACATGCACATTTAAAAGTACTTCAAATCGTGCTTAGTCATAATTATTATTTTGAAATTGTTATTATCATTAAGAATCTAGGATTTTGTGCCATTAAGCGTGGTTCTTTGTAATGAAAAAGTTGATCACAAATTTGGCAAATTCTCCGTCTTTATTCTTTCATTCCCTTCCTCGCTCCCTTTCTCCGTTTCTTTCTCTTTTGCTCTCTTCACCCTGTGTCTGGCTTCATAGCCACATTGCGACACTTGATACTTCCAGTCTTTCCCTATGTAGTGTTTTTAACGGCAATAATGTGGGCAGATCCAAGTTGTCAGGGGAGAGTGGCAAGGCTGTGCTGTCCACCTCTCAAATATGGGAAGGTAAATGCTTCAGTTGTTAGGGGCTCCCACTCCATACCTACCCCACGCCTAACAGAGGAAGGAACATTTTTCTGTGCGGGGGTGGCTTTCATGTTGGAAGGAGATGGTTGACGGTGTTATTTTTGTTCCCCACAAATGTGAATGTTTAAAATAGTGCTTTATTCAATCGGCATAAGTGACACATAGACTATGTATAGTGGTGTAACTGGTCCTGGCAGGTGATGAGGGCCAGATCTTACCAAAACCAAGAGTCGTGGTTCTCCACTGATAACACCCAAGGGATCTTTCCTGAGGATGGTCAGCACAGAACCCCCCCATCATGGGCTGCCTGGCAAATTCACTTGCACAACCACTGAACTGTTTGAAATGGATGTACCTCAGAGCCAGTGAACTAGGACTTTGGCTTTGTTTCCATGGGGCATGCCAGCGGGTCACATTTCCTCTCTGAACCTCCCTCCAAGCAGCACTGTACTCATGAAGGGTAAGTGTGTTCGTTGTTCTTTCGTGCCTATTGACTTCGTGCCCTGCAGGTCTGGAGCTCAGCCAGCGTAACCAAATCAGGAGGCTGCAGCTCAGGCTATATTTAATTGGAGGTTTATTGTTTTCTCACGGTTTTAGAAGTTTAGGGAATGTTTTCTGAGATTGATTGGATATTGTTGAGTTGAAGCAGTGTCAATTTTGACCCCATGGGGTCCTTTTTTAGTGATTGTAACTAAAAGTTTATTTAAGCCTTATGTTTTCAGTTTTGGGAAATCGCCCTTTTGTTCTTCTAATCAGCCCAGTGAGCATTCTAGAGGGGACTCTTCCTATTTTGAAACAAATAGATTGTGTTTCATGGAGTATAACTTCGGGAAAAAGAGGATGAAATGTTTTATTCTCAAGAAAAGTTTTATTACTAGAGTCATCTGATTTGAGTTGAAAGAGAAGAAGATGCTTAGCTTTTGAAGCAAATGTAAAGCTTAGCTTTTGAGGTAAACATAAGACTTACCATATGTCCAAGCGGGATTTTGAAATCATGCTGAATTTTCCTTAAATGGATTTAACATGCAATGCAGAACTTGGATTTTATTTGGGCATGAAGGGGAAAAACCACTGAATCAGACGTAGGAGTGAAAGGCGTAGGAGACGTAGACGTGGCAGTGAGCGAAGCCTTGTTTCACACTCCTTAGACGTAATTATGACAGATTACACAGAACATTTGGTTGATTTGGATTCGAACCCACATGCTTCCTCCACCCTCAACCTCCTCTTTTCGTTTTAGAGTCTCCTCTGTACCCTCAAGTGTGGTTTCACTGTGACTAGGGAATAGACACTAAAAATATTTCTGGAATGACGTGACCCACTCTCGCCCCATCCAGGAAAGGGACAAGGCTTCACAAGAAACAGCACATCCTTTCCTTTCATTTCTGAGAGTCCCGGGGTCGACCTACAGATGTTGCTCCTTCCATGGCCGATGGCATTCGGACTCCAAGCTGCCAATGGTGCCAGCCAAACAACTGGACAGAACAGCTCAGCTACAGGAAGGTGGCCACAGTCTCGGCCAGAGCAGCAGCCCCCAACCCACAGACCACCTCTGCCACCCCGTCCAGGAGCCATCCCACTTCCCTCAGGCTTGCCTGGGCCCCGCCACAGGGGCTGAAGAACTGGGAGGTGGTGGTAGCAGAAAAAGTGGTGTCTACAGCCTTGGGGACAGTCCAGGCACATAGGACCCTGCTCCAGGCAACTCTGCAGCCCCTCCAGCACCAGGGAGAGACCCAGGACAGCCCCAGCACTCACCACTGTCTCTTCCTGTCGCTGATACCTAGGCAAGGGCTCAGAATGGAAGCTGCCACTCCTGAGCTGAATCCACAGGCCAGACCGAGGGAGGTGGGGGACGGGTTGAGCGGAGCTCAAGATAGCCAGGAGCTAAAGCAGCAGCTGCAGCCACTGCCCAAGTCATCAGCCTCCTCCCAGCAAGAAGCGAAATACGTGGAGATGTGCAGTTCAGCTGGAGTCCAGAGGGAGAGTCCTCGGACCATGAAACGGACTCTGGAGTGCTCACCTGGGGATCAAAGGGCCTCCAGGAATCCCAAGGAGAAAGCCCAAGATGAACCCAGAAATCAAGAGGGCAAGGCTCCCACCCCCCAGAAGAATCCTGCCTCCTCGGAACTCACCGGGTCCCAGGTCTGCAGCGCTGAAGAGGGCAGCTTCTCCTCTTCCTCTTCCTCCTCTTCCTCTTCCTCCTCCCCAGTGGGCAAAGCAGAAGGTGGCCTTTCCCAGCTGGATGGACCCACCATATCAACAGGGGCTCTGGCCACCTCGTCTTCATCTTTAGGCTTTGAGAGTGACAGTGGTGAGAGTGCAGTGATCTGCCAGCCCAGGGAAGGAGGGGGAGGGGAAGTGGGAGGAGGGGGTGGAGAAGATGGAGCAGAGTGCAGGGAAATTATTGCCAAGTCTCAGGGAAGCAGGGGCTCCCCCCAAAAAGAGGAAGCTCACTACATCACCACCCACGAGATCCAGCTGAGTGAGGTGGAGCAGGATATGGATTTTGACGTGGGGCTGGCCTCCCACTGGGATTTCGAGGACAATAACGTGATCTACTCATTCGTGGACTATGCCTCCTTTGGTGGCAGTGACGAGACCCCGGGGGACATCAGCACCCCAACCGAAGAAGAGGACAACAGCGGCTACCTCAGCACTACCCCCAGCACCAACGCCACCCGGACCCCGAGCCCCTCCAGCAGTGACCCTCCCCGCCCCAGCGCAGGCAGCAGTGGTCGCGACACCAGCAGCACGGAAGTGGGCAGTGACCCTACTGACAGTGGACCCACCCCCCCACCCACTGGGCCTGGCACTGCCACTCGGCCAGAGCCCTTGCCGGAGCCCCCGGAGGCAGCTTCAGGGGCAGCAGCCGCAGCAAGCAGCTGTGGGAGCGCAGCGAGCCAGATCCTCCTATCAATCAAACCGACTTCCCGGGCTATAAATGAGCCTAGCAACGTGCGCGCAAAGCAAAACATTATTTATGCTGCCAAGCATGAAGGCGACATGAGCCTCCGAGTCTCTACGGCTGCTGAACACAATTCAAGTTCACTGAAGCAAGACCCGGCTGCAGCCGTGGCTCAGGACCATGCAAAGAAATTCATTGCTGTCCCTGCTCGCCTGCAAACACGGTGTGGGGCCATCCGGGCTAAGGAGCTGGTGGACTATTCCAGCGGGGCCTCCAGCGCCGTGAGTGAACTGGACGATGCGGACAAAGAGGTTCGTAACCTGACCTCCCGCGCTTTCCGAAGCCTCGCTTACCCCTATTTTGAGGCTCTGAACATCAGCTCACGGGAGTCCTCCACACTCTCCGAAGTCGGCTTTGGGCGTTGGTCGACCTTCCTAGACCTAAAATGTGGGGGTGTTGGAGCCAGGGTGGAACAGAGCCTGCTCCGCAGCAGTGCAGCCTCGGTGACTGCAAGTCTTAGGAAGGATGGAGGTGCCAGGACAACCGCAGACCAGCTCTACATCCACTCCAGGAAGTCCCAGACCAAGGCCTTGGAGTTCGTGGTCAGCAAGGTCGAAGGGGAAATCAAGCATGTGGAGACACCTCTGTGTTTCCAGAAGCAGGTCCAGACAGGTTCACGCGTGGTGACCCTTCTGGAGCCTCTGAATTTACGCAGTGAGAGCAAAGCCAGCTCAACCACTGGGCCCTGCAGGGCCACCAAAGCCTCCAGCAAGGGCCCCGGGTCGGTGTGCACAGATGATGGCTCAGAGACCTCTGAGAGCAGCAAGCCTGCCACCCGTGCAGACGGTCCCCAGAAGAAGTCCAAGTTTGCTTCCAGTCTGCTCAAAAATGTCATCTCCAAGAAGATGCAGCGGGAACAGGAGTTCAAAATGGAGAGGGGAGAAGTCACTGACACTTCCCATAACCTCTCTGGCACGTCCAAGGAGCCAGAGGGCGCCCCCGCCTCCGCGGGTGAGAAGCAGCGGGAGAGGGGCCTGCAGAGGCAGGGCTCTCGCCACTCAGAGGCCGGCTCTGAGTACACTGTGCTCAGTGTGTCTGACGCAGGTGCCGAGGGGTCCGTGGTGGGTTCTAAGTCTCCAGTTTTCAAAGCCAGTGCTCCGCGGGAGAGCAATGCAGGCTCTGGCCGAACTTTCCCTGATGGCCACACAGAGGAAGTGTGTGAAATTAAAAAGAGTGCATCAGAGACTGTCAAGGGCATCTTCCTCCGTAGTCAGAACAGTGCATTCCGGTCCTGGAAGGAGAAGGAGGCCGAGAAGCGGGAAGAGAAAGCCCCCATTCGGAAGCTTCAACTCCCCAAGGGGGGTGACTGGAGGGCTGATCTTGGGGAGATCTCTGCCAGCAAGTCCACCATCATGTCGCGTCTCTTTGTCCCCAACATCCAGCAGACACCCAAGGACAAGCAGCCGGGGAAACAGGCCATCAAGTACCCTGCTGCCCAGGCCACCTCCACCGCGGTGATTAAGCCCAAGGCTCCAGAAATCAAGATCCGGCTGGGGAGTGTGCAGCAGCCAAGCTCAGACTTCAACATTGCCAAGCTGCTCACGCCCAAACTGACCACTGGCAGCTCCTCTAATCTCCTCAAGACCATTGAGGACAACACCAGGGTGCAACAGAAACTCTTCCGGGGGGACAACATGGAAAAAGCGCCCCAATTCCAGGTGAGAGACATCAGAGACAAGTCCAAGGCTCAGGCCCCTCTCCACCAGGTGAGAGATGTCAGGAAACTAATCAAAGGGTCAGGCGATAGTAGTGACAAGGGCAGTGTTACCCCAGAGCAGGGGCTGACCGGGCCCCAACCCAGGCAGCTGGCTGCTGCAGCTGGCGGATCCAGATCCCTGTCCCCCATGGTGATTACGTGCCAGGCAGTGCTGAACCAGAGGGAAGAGAGCATGGACCGAGAGCTGAGGGAGAGCATGGGCAGAGGTGGCAGCAGCAATGGCTTGCATGCCTCCTCGCCAGAAGGGACGGTGTTGGTTCACAGGGCATCTGGCAGGCTGCCCGTGGCCACCATTGCCCCCAATAAGCCTGAGCAGGGCTCGTACCTGCCTGTGCTCAAGATCGTCTCCAAGGCTTCTGCTCAGAAGACCCCAGAGAAGGCCAAGGACGAGGAGGAAGGGCGAGGCCCGAAGCCATCTCGGAATGCCCTGGAGAAGCTGACTGCTGCAGTGAGGTCCATGGAAGAACTGTACAGCTTCAACAGGAACGAGTGGAAGCGCAAAAGTGACCCCTTGCCGGTGATGACGGACAGCCATGTCTTGTCGCTCATTGCTAGTGAAGAGAGAGAAGGGGCTGGGGGTGCTGAGGGGGACCCCGACAAGCTGGCCAAACGGCCGGGTGAGGTAGGAGAGCGGGGCACAGGAAACAAAGGTGGAGTGGTCCTGCGAGGGGGTTCCATGGAGCGTCTGCAGCGCAGAAACTCCAATCCGAGCTCCGAGAGTGTGTCTGCCCGCGCTGCTGCCTTTGAGAACCTGGCCCTGGGCAAGGAAAGGCCCCGATCCCTCTATATTCCCCCAGTCCACAAAGAAGTGGAGAGAACCCAGCCCCTGCAGCCCCTCCCACCACGTCCCAGCAACCGCAACGTGTTCACAGTGAGTGCCAGCAGCGCCCAGAAAACCGGGGGTGTCGCTGGCAAGTTCCCACAAGGGCTTTCTCCAGAGAGCCCTTCAGCAGCAAAAAACATCACCTCTCAGGGACTTCGGTCCCTCAAGATCTCTCCAGCCACCAGGGCACCTCTTGATGAGGTGACCAACAGGAAAAATGGCAGCAGTTTGGAAAAGAGCAATAGTGACTGTGAGAATTACCTGACCATCCCACTTAAAGGAAGCTCTGCAGCTGGGGAGCTTCCAGGCAGGCCTAGGGCTGGGAGGGAGGGGCCCCCAGCCTCCTCAGGTGCCACTCTCTGCAGCTTGCCCCCACTAAGCGCCCGCAGTCAGGTCCCCAGTTGCCCCAAAGGCTCCCAGATCAGTGGAACCAGGCGGCCAGCTTGGCCTACCAAACCTGAAAACTCACCAGAGTCTGTAGCTGCCCCCACAGGGCCCCAGAGCCCCCCGCACCCTCCCACTGCCGTCTACCACCAGCAGCCACTGCCCTTCACCTTGCAGGGGTCCCAGCCCCAGGTCCTTTGCTTCTCCCCACCTGGCATGCCTGCTCCAGCACCTTCAGGCCCAGCTCCCATCCCCACAGACCCCTTCCAGCAGCCACAGCCTCAGCAGACCCAGCGCAAGATGCTCCTGGATGTGACAACTGGCCAGTACTACCTGGTGGACACACCAGTGCAGCCCATGACCCGGAGACTATTTGACCCGGAGACAGGGCAGTATGTGGATGTGCCCATGACTTCCCAGCAGCAAGCTGTGGCTCCCATGTCCCTCCCTGTGCCTCCCTTGGCCCTGAGTCCTGGGGCCTATGGACCCACCTACATGATCTACCCTGGGTTTCTGCCCACAATGCTGCCTACTAGTGCCCTGCAGCCCACGCCAGTTGCTCACACCCCAGGGAGCAGTGAGCTCTCCCAGATGGCTGCAGAATCCCCCAGCAAAGAGGCAGCTGCCAAGTTCACTGAGGCCCCATACTTCATGGCCTCTGGTCAGTCTCCTGCTTCCTCTTCAGCCCCAGCAGCCACATCCCAGCTGGTGGGGGCCAAGGGCTTTGCCCAGCTGCACGGCAAACCTGTCATCAGCATCACTTCCCAGCCTCTGGGGCCGAGGATCATTGCTCCCCCCTCCTTTGATGGCACCACCATGAGCTTTGTGGTGGAGCACAGATGATGAGCAATCACCAGGACGCAGGATGGAGCTGGGTGAGTGTGACTTTGATCATCGGATATAAATATTAACAGCAATCTTGTTTCTTTGTGTGTGTGGGTTTGAAATGTCAGCTTTACAGCAGAGGAAGTCGTCTAGAAATGGGCATTTTCGAAGAACAGAACAAAACCCCATCCAAATTATTAAGGAGCTAATTTTCTTGCCAAGCTTCCTCCTCTCCCCATTCCTCAGTCTCCATGACCTTTCCCCTTTGACCTTTTCATATTGCCCGAGTGTTTTTCTCACCTGTTAGTAGGAGGGAAGTGAATATTGCATCTGTCAGATTAGACTTTGGTGAAAGTTCACAGGGGAGAGAAACAAAAACCCAGTCCAGATTTTGTGGAGTGAGCCTCTATTCCTGGCAGCCCTGGTGACAGACAGAAGGGAGAGCATCCTGCAAAATCATTGGGAACACTGTTAGTCAGCTTGCTCCTCAGAAGTAAGGAGGGTCAGAGACTGGCATTTTCTTGTTAGGGGTTTTTCTGAATTTCCAGAAGAGCTCTTCTCCCTCCCCCACATCTTCCTCTGGAAGTTTCTTATACAAGAGAATGTCTTTTTAAAGCTCTTGTTTTTCTGTTTTCAGATAATCAGAATACTTTTTGTTAGATGAGTCCCAGGTCTCTAAGGTATGTTATGCACACACACACACACACACACACACACACACACACACAGCCGACCTCTGTGAGAGGGGGTGTGACTGAGGGCTGTGGCTCCTTGCAGGGGCTGCTATGTTGGACCTAGTCGTTCAGACTGAATCTACTCTCTCAGCTGCCAGGCCCTACAAGGTGCTCATTTTCAGATCTGCACGTCCTCCGTCTTCCCTTCCGAAAAGAAGCAACTTCTACTTGTTCCCTTCTAAAGGAAATTAGATAAAGTAGATTCCTAACACCTGAATTAATCCAAATTCGTAGACAGGAATTCTTGCTGTAAATACAGTCCATGAAACCTGATAGGAAAAGTGAGCCTGAGTCAGGGCACTTCAGGTCACACACATGGGAAAGATCCGGGCACGCTTCAGATACAAACAAGAATGTCAGCACTATGGGGACAGATTGCCGCTCATTCTCCTGCTCTCTTCGGGTTAGAAAGGGTTGACTTTACAAACGTTTCTTGGACTTTCACTTCTTGGTAAGATTATACTGAACCAAGAGAGGAGATGGGGAAGAGAGAAATCCTTTCTGTGCTTATATAAAGAAATAAGCCATTTCTCTGAACTGAAAAAGAACAGAGGAATAGTTTCATTGGCCAAATTAGGAAGTAGGATCATTAGAGTATAGTCAGAGCTTCTTCCCACCAGCTGTGTGCTCTTGGGCTGCAAACTCTAGCACTCATGACACTCATGTGTCAATAATATCTACTCCTCAAAATGCATCTGAATGTCAGATGATATAACAGTGTACTGCAAATTTAAAACTCTTTCCAAATTAAGGGATTATTACATTTATTGGAGTACACAACATTAGGCCACGGTCCAAAAATCCTTGGGTCTTTCTCGAAGAATTCAGGTGAAAGCACAAGACTCATTTTACTTGCAACCTAGAAATAGATAATTAGAAATTTTTCTCTCCAAGGGTTTGTATCAGGCACTGTGTGATGATTATATAAAAAAAAAAAAAGAGGGAGGAGGAAGATTAAAGATATATAATGCATCTTTTGTCTCTTGTAAAAAATAAAGAAAAAACTCAGTACGCATGTGGAAGGGACTCAGAATTAGAGAATAGTCTTGCAGAAGGAAAAAAGTAGCCTCAAGACAAAAGCACGTTAATCTTCTGGACAGGTGGTACGTTTACCTAAGGCTATTTTGGATCAGCTAATGCTGCAAGGCCTTTGTGTGACTGTGGAGGCACAGAAACAAGGGGAAGGGAGGAGGAGAATCAAGGGCGGAGAGAGGAACGAGGCACGCACGCTCCTGTAGCGTCCCCTTGGCGCCTGCCTTTGGCCTTTCTCCTGTCTGCGGAGTCTGAAGTGGTTAGGCTTGGATTTGTTTCCATCAGACACAAATACAAATCACAGGTTTTAGTATTCACGATTTGAACAATGATTATTTTGGAAGTTTTTTTCTTTTTGAAAGCAAAACCTTTATTTTAGTCCACAGCTCTGAAGAGACAGAAATCAAAAGCTGGCTTCACCATTTAAGAAGACTAGTGAGGAACTAACAATTAGCTTTTTGTGCATAGGCAAAAAAACAACAATAACTCATTATTAAAACTCAGATAACTAACAAAAATCCTTCAAAACCCACCTTCCTTATACATAAACAAGTGTGTAATTCTTTTCCTGGTGTGAAAAAAATTTTAAATGCTGTTCAGATGTATCAAAATTTACATTATACTCGTTCATCAACCGATGGTCATATGAACGGTCCTTGTGAGAAGGCTTGGCCACTGGCTTCAGTTCAAAATGTCCTTTGAAAACCAGCCTTACCCCAGAGATTTTCCTTAAGGTAGGGTCTGGTTTTATGTGCCCCTTTCAATTAAGTCATTTAAGTGATTTGATCCAAGGGCAATGTTTTGCAGAGTAGAAAACTGGGACTTAGAAAGAAATGGTTTTGCTCAAGTTCCCAGAGAACGAGAGAGCCAGGACTGGTGGAGATGGCTTTTAGTCCCCGGGCCATACTATGCTCCCCACAGGCCACTCCATGTGTTTGCTCCTTTGTAGGCAGCATGGAACAAAGGAAGGCTAGGTGAGAGTGCATTGAGATCTGAACTGGCAGCCAGGACCTCTGGGATCTACTCTCTGCCTCTCTGGACATTTGTAAAATGGGTATTTGGATGAAATGCACAAATTCCCCCATTCATTTAACAAACATGAACTAGATGTTTACATTCTACGAGCCACAGTGTACTCTGCGGTGACTCTAAACCCCCACGTGATCTGGTATGGACCCATCGGCCAGCAGCCTAAACTCCAGCTGGAGGACACACACCAGACACACAGAAATGCGAAACTAGTGTTCAGGTCCTGTCTTCACCTTTAAGATTCCTTCCAGCTCAAATAATAAATATTTCATCCTCTATTTTTAGCTGCACATTGTAACAGGGAGCTTGCTTTTTGCCCCTTTATATATTTGAGCATAACCAGCTGCTGTTTTTTTCTAATTATTCTGTTATAAATTTCCCTTTAGTTTTGCTTTTATGGGTGAGCCTTTCCCACTTCAAAGATAATTAGTAATGTCACTTGTTTTATTATTATTTAATAATGACATTGCAGGCCGTGATAAACAGACAAGGCTGCGTACATCCAGTAGCCCAGTGACCAGGCAGTCACAACAGGAACCCATTTGTAACGCACCAGCATGGTAGGCACAGCAGCTGCAAAACTCACTACTTCCTTCTTTTTTGCTGAAAACCTTCTGTTCTAGACCCCGGTTGTTTGTTGACTTTGTTTTGAACATCCCAGCTCCACAGGATCTCTGACGCCTTTTCCAAAGGATTATTTTTGTTTTTAGTTTTCTATCATTGGAGGCATGAAGCTATATTTTTCATTTTCATGCTTTCTCCAGCCCATCTACTTAGATGCCATATTTTCATTTTAAAATTTTTATTGAGACTTGATACTAAACACTATTTACAAGAGCATAAAGATAAAATAAATATGTAATAATAACAAAACAAAACTTTAATTGGCACTATGCCTGCTATGCAGTAGGTATTGCAATTATTTTGTTATATTTGAATGGTTTTTTTTTTCTGTAAGATTTTACCCATTTGTTTATTCATTTCTGAGTGTGCCTTATGGAGTAGCTCTGACAGGTTTGTCTTTCTTTTTTCTTTACCTTCTCAGAGTTATTTCTGTCCTCTGAATAGAGCCCCCCGCCCCCAGGTCAGAGAAAGGGGGCTGGATACTGTAGTGTTCTAAGTCGGTCCTAAAGAGGTCATTAGATCATCAACCCCTGTCCCCTGGTGTTAAATTGGTGAAAGAAATTGGGCCTCAGAGGGTAAGTGGCTCTTCTTCAGTCACAGCCTTCCTCTGGGGCAGAGTTGGGGCTCAAAGCCGGAACCACCCCATACCAGTCTTTCTTTTCAGTTTGCGTCTTTCTTATTGCTTTCCAGCCCCTTGTCTTTTCCTCCCCAGAGCCGCCCTTCGTTGGTGGTCTTTCTCCCGGGCATTCCTCCCACCAGTTCACTTCCCCTCCTTTCTTCCCTTGCTATTTGTTTGAGAATTTACTTTCTGTTTTTTCTTTTTTTTTTTTTTGCGGTGGGGAAAAGGGTTTTATTCCTTATTGTGGTTTTTCCTTTCCCATTCCCTTCAAGCTGATTTAGTTTAACGTGTCACCTTGCTTCTTTCCATTTCACTTTTTTTTTGCTTGTAGTTTGTATTTAATTACGGACTGGAAAACTTAAAGGACCGGTGCTCCCTGCCAGCTCCCTCACCAGAACGTTCATTGCATCTTTGTGGAGCAGGCCAGTTGGCTGCAAGCTCGACATTTCATATTCATTTCACTCCATAATTACATTCCTTAATCAATTCATTTATTTCTCTTTCTCTCTGACTTGATTGTGACTTCCTTTCTCAATTATTACATGTGACTGTTGTTTAATTTCATTATCTTCTTAATGTCTTTTTGTTTTTTTGCCCTTTTCTTTCTCCTTTTCTTTTTCTTGGATTGTAGCTTTCTTCTTGCTTTTACTTTTCTGCTTCTCTCCAAAATTTTACTTCCTTTATTATTCTTTTCTCTATCCTCTATAAATTAATAAAAATGAAAAGTAATAGCCAGTGTGTATTAATCATTTATCATGTGCCAAGATTTAACATCATGCCATCTGACTTTTCAAACAAGTAGCTACTGTATTCATCTCTATTTGACAAATAAAGAAATAACTTGTCCCAAGTCAACAGATCAGTTGAAACCCAGGCCCTTCATGCTACATGGCCATGCTCCTGGTTTGCCCTTCTCTTACTCTCTGCCCTCCAGGTCTCCGGTCCTTCCTGTGAATTGTCCCTCTTCAGTCATCAGGGTAAAAGAGAAAGGAATAAGGTCAGAAACTGACCTTGAATCTGGTAACGTCTAGCATATATCAAGCCTCCACGTATATTTTCCTTTTGATTAAAAAATTAGCTGTCCTTAGTTATTAGAGCATTTTATTCCCCAAAGAGGACTTTGAGCCAGTGTTAGCATTTCTAGGGGCTGTGGTTCTTGATGGTAGGGTGTTTCTGTGTGCATGCGGAGAGGGGCGGGTGTGGGATGCGCGCCTGAGAGCAGAATCCCCCCTGGATGCCGACAGATTCATGCATTTTAGTTGGAGTGGAACTGTGTGGTTTCACTAAAGCCCCTTGAAATCAGGCAATTCTGGCCCAAATTTCAATACTCTTACTACTCGGGATAAATGACTTGCCTTTTCTGGGCTTCAATTTTCTCAGCAATAAAATGGGGATACCTTGCAGGAATATTGTGAAGATTGAATTATAAAATCATTACAAAGGACATAAGAGTTCACAGCATGCAGAGTTGGAGACTATAACCTCAGGAATTGCCTTAGAACCTTCTGATCTCTCAGGGGCCCTCACCAGAGCAGAAAATCAGCCCTGATCCTTATAGACTCCCAGGGCAGCATCAGGGACCTGATCCAGGGTTGTTTTATATCTCTCTAAACTGGAAGCAGTTTCCACAGCTCTGCAGTCAGAGCTGGCTTATCTCTTGGGACAGGCCAGTTGGCTGTGGGTCAAGGTACTCTAGTATCCCCCAAGGCTTTCCAGAATATTATACAACTCTGGGCCTAGACTGCCAGCAACAATGTGATGATTTTCCCCTCTGTCTGGACACAGGCCTGTATGGAACAAAGGAAAACCTGACCCAGCATCCATTCTGAACTCTGTCGTGTGTTTTGGTCCTATAAGCGTGGGAAGTCATCCAGGCCAAACTGCCTGGTGATACAACATAGTCAGCCGTCTCATCTTGACTGACTTCTTCACGGTCCTCTGATTGGTTAAATTTATCATTTATTATTTTGTTACTATTTTGTATTTAATAAAAATTGAAATAACTTAATAATTTCACGATTTCAAATAAAATGGCTTTCAAGTTAAGGTAAACAGAAGCAATACCCTGTAAATGAATAAAAAGCCAGTGTCTGGACAATGAATCCCTGAAAAGTGTATCGGTGGATTGTATAAATAGATTTTTCCTCTATTTCTCAATAGCCTAGAGTGCCCTCTTTGATCCACATAGAAGTGATTCTTCATAGTCTTCTATTTTCTTCTCCATCTTTTGTAATTATATTTTCCTTTCCTGTTCCTACTTTATGTCATTAGGTAGAAAAACTTCAATTTAGCAAACGAAAAGTCTCCAAACTCACAATGGTCTCTTTCATCTTGAAGGTCATTCCTTAATATAAAACACAAAAGAATAAAATAAAAAAGCATGAAATATTGTACATACGAAGTCATCATTTTTCCTATAGACTTCTTTTGTAAGCCTATATTAACAGGTCAGTTTCTAGAGGACAGGGTTAAAGTATCCCTTGATGACTCCTGTGGTTGCATATAAGTGACTAGATAACTGTGATGTGGTACTTGTTGGGGTTATTCTTCACCTCATAGAGTCTTCTTTGTCCCTCACAAATATTACCTGTAGGCCACTCTAGCTCTGTCTTTATAACATTATGTTCACACATCAACTCTCAAATGTTTAAGAAAATGTTCTTTAGGCAAAGTTCTAGTAGGTGTACTATATAAAGAAAGCAATCAACAGACAGGGCTAATTTACAGGAAGCTTTTGAACATGTCAGGACTTAACCTTAGAGTGGATTGAACTAGGTTATAGCCTCTAATAGGTGCATCTCATTTTAAACAAAATGTACCAGATGAAATTCACATAAT
>VMDR010008915.1:0-35015 GCA_007922815.1 Macrotus californicus
TTTGACCACACTGCTGGCTTATATGTATATTATTGTTGTCATATATTTCCGTTCTTTTTTTATTCCTTGAGGCATTTAATAACATCGTTTTAGATAGTAATTGCATTTACCCACATATTCACTATATTCTGAGTTCTTCATTTCTTCTTCAATTTTAGTCTTTCCGTTTGAGATTGCTTTCTACCTGAAGTACAGCCTTCAGAATTTCCTTTGGTTGAGGTCTGGTGAATTCCTGGTGAATTCTCAGTGATGGTTGGTCTGAACATGTCTTTCTTTCTCCCTCATTTTTTAAAGATACTTTTTTCTCCCTCATTTAAAAAATACTTTTTTGGGGGGTGCAGAAGTAGAATTCTAGATGGATTCTTGCTTCTTTTAGGTACACGAAAATAGCACTGTGACTCCTGAGTGTCACTGTTGCTGTTGGGAAGCTGGCCATCGCTGTCACTGTTGCTCCTTTGAAGTAATCTGTCTTTTAGGGTTAAAATTTTTTTATTTGATAGTCTTCAGTTTATCTATGTGGGAACTGAGTGTGGATTTCTTTTCATTCATCCATAGGATTTGTTTGGCTTCTTAAATCAGTGTATTGGTTTCTTTCATTAATTCTGGAAAATTCTTAGCTATTGTAATTTCGATTGCCACTCCCGTATTCTCTCTCCATTTTCTTGCTGGGACTCGGTGCTATGTTCTGAATCATTTCTTCTGTCTTACCTAATTCACAAGTTCTTTATTTAGCTATGATGTCTGTCAGCTGTTATAGCCACCCATCCATTGTTTTTATTCCAAGAAGTTCCTAAACGTTCTATTTATTTAAAAAACATATCCTATAATTTTTTTCATTTCCTTGCAGAGAATTATTGCAGATATTTGAAAGTGGTCCTTCACTCTTTAAATATAGTAAGGGTGATTGTGTTTTATACAGCCAGATAATTCTAGTACCTGAAATCTTTGTGGATCTGTTGCTGCTGTTTGTTGTCTCTGCTGGTTCTCACTCCCTTAACTCTTTTATGATTTTTGACTGTATGAATATCATTGTCCTCCTAGATATTTTTAGGGACTGTTTGAGGCATAGCATGAGGGTGCCTTATTCAGAGAGGACTTAGTTTTACTTCTGCATGCTTAGGGGAACTACCAGACTAGAACCAGGTTAAATTAAATTCATGCCACGAGGTTTTTTCTTTTAAAATCACTAACCAAATTATGTGAATTTCAGCTACAAATCTGCTTAGGAGCTGCTTGTGTTTATTACTTCTCGGGCAAGTTTTTGTGATCAGTGCCAAAGCAACTTTCCCACTAGTATTCTGGGGTGGTGGTAAGGGATTGTTTATGTCTAGTTCACCCTTATCTTGAAGGATGTAGTCTTTTGGGATCTGATCTTTATGTGGAAAGGGTCACTGGATAAATGTTGATGTGACATCTGCCCCTTTGTCTAGTTCGAGCACTGAAGTTTGATGTCAAAAGTGAAGCTCATGTTTTCAGAGACAGACAGACACCCTCAGAACAAAGACTGCTTTATTGTTCTGTTTCCTTGACTGGGTTTCCAGCCTTCCTTATATTTGGCCTGTTACTTCTCTGGTCTGTTCTCAGGCCTTCTCTGCCTTTAAAGAGAGTTAGCAAATACCTTTCTGGGATTTTTAGTTGTTTCCTTCAGGACTGTTGGTCTGAATTATTGGTCTGTTATCAAACATTACTATTTTTACATTGCATGTCTTTTCTTTCAAAAATGATTTCTGATATTTATATTTAGTTTGCAATCATATTTACAGCAATTTAGATTTATATTTAGAAGACTTCAGTAGTCAGCAAATAACTTTCCCCATTCTTAACTTAGCTATATAGCTTATAAAAATATTTAATAGACTTTTAGAGCAGTTTGAGGTTCGCAGCAAAAGAGCAGCACATTTGTCAGAGTTAATGAACCTGCACTGGCACATTACTATCATTCAAGGACCATAGTTTACATTAGGGTTTACTCTTGGTTTTTACATTCTATGGGTTTGTGCAAATGTATAATGATATATATCTACCATCGCGGTGTCGTGCAGAGTATGTTGACCGCCTTATACATCCTCTGTGCTCCACTAATTCATCCTGCCTTCCTCCCTAACCTCTGGTAATCACCGATCTTTTCACTGTTGCTGTAGTTTTGCCTTTCCCATAATGTCGTATAGTTGGAATCATACATATGTAGCCTGTTCAGATTGGCTTCTTCCACTCAGTAATATGTTTTTTAGTTTCCTCTATGTCTTTTCATGGGTTGGCAGTTCATTTTTTTTAACATGGAATAATACTCCATTGTCTGGATGGGCCACAGTTTAAGGTTCCATTCATCTACTGGAGGACATCTTGGTTGCTTTCAAGTTTTGGCAATTATGAATAAAGCTGTTATACACATCAGTGTACAGTGTTTTTGTCTGTGGACATAAGTTTTCAGCTGCTTGAGTATAAACCAAGAAGTGTGATTGCTGGGTCATGTGATAAGAGTGTGCTTAGTTTTTCCACATATTTTCTCCCAGTTGGTGGCTTGTCTTCTCATTTTCTTGACATTGCATTTTTCAGAGCAGAAGTTTTAAATTTTAATTCCGGTTTATCATTTCTTTCTTTCACGGGTCATGTCTTTGGTGGTGTATCTAAAAAGTAATTGCCATATCCAAGGTCACCTAGGATTTTTCCTGTGTTACCTTCTAAGAATTTTATGGTTTGCATTTTACATTTAGGTATGTGATCCATTTCAAGTTAATTTTTGTGAAGGATAAAAGGTCTGTGTCTGTATACATTTTTTTTTGCGTGTGGATATCAAGTTGTTCTAGCACCATTTGTTGAAAAGACTATTCCTTTGTTAAAGATTGGTTGACTGAACTTATGTGGATCTATTTCTGGACTCTCTGTTCTGTTCTGTGGGTATATTTGTCTGCTCTTTTGCTGGTACTTCGTTGTCTTGATGACTGTATCTTTATAGTAAGTCTTGTGGTGGGGCAGTAACAGGTTTCCAACTTTGTCTTTTTCCTTCAATGTTGTGTTGACTATTGTATCTTTTTCCTCTCCACATAAACTTTAAAATCAAAATAACTTGCTGGGATTTTGATTGGTTGTATAGCCTTAGATCAATCGGTCAAATTGGAAAGAACTGACTGACATGTTGTCAATATTGAATCACCCTATCCAGGAACACCTTTACATTTATTTAGGTCTTCTTTGATGTTGTTCATTACAGTTTTCTAATTTTCCTTTGCTCTTGTGCATATGTATTTTTTAGCTTTACACCAAAGTACTTCATTTTTGAAGGTGCTAATATACATGGTATTGTGTTTTTAATGTCAAATTCCCTTTTCATTTCTGATACATAGGAAAGCAGTTGACTTTTATATATTAGCCTTGTATCCTACAACCTTGTTGATTCTTTTGGATTTTTACATAGATGATCATATCATCTGTGAACTAAGAAAGTTTTATCCTGATGTCCATACCTTTTCTTTTCTTTTCTTTTCTTATGCAATAGCTAGGGTGTTATATATCTTTAAGTATATATATTTTTATTATTTAGGAAAAGGAAATAAAGGAGTATATTTTCTACATTCTTGCATACTCCCTGTTTCTCCATGGGATAGAGACCTTCAAGGAGACCACGACCTCATGCAGCTTCTCTCTGTGCTGATCCCACCTCCCTCTTTCCCCCGGGTTTGCTCCTGGGAGCACTGAGAACAGTCCTGCCCCTGTCTCCACCCAGTGCCTGCTTCCTGAGAGCACACCCTGCCGCACTGAGGAAGTGGGAGACCCGTTTCCTCCTGGACAGTGGCCTGGCCTCACCACCTATTTCACACTCCAGCTCCACTGACCTGCTGGGTAGCAGAGGCTCCTCCTGAATTCAAGCAACAGGTCAATTGTAGTCTTAGTTTTTATAGTTTTCAGATGTCTTTGACTTTTTTTCCTGTGGCTTTATATTTTAAGGTCAAATGGGGGGGAAGTTCTGAGTTAGGACAGCTAGCCAGACAATATTTTAAATATTGCTTCTTTCTTTCTACCCTTTCATGAGGATGACTTATCATAAAAGAGGATTTATGCAGCCCTTTCTGCACTTGAAGTCTGAAAGAAATCCACCATGTTAAGGCAGCACAGTGCTGGTGAAGAAGACTTGAATGGGCAATTGGAGCTTCATCTCCTGCTCCCTGTTTCCTAACAAACTTGCAGGAGAGACATGCATTGCAGCAATGGGGGCGGCATTCAGCCTTGAGTCACTTCTTCATAAAGCCTGCTGATCTTATTGCCACAAAGGCAAAGAGGAAAGGCAAGGGACATGTATTGGGAATGTGAGGGAGGTGGTAGGAGCCCTGGGGTCTTGGCAAACAACCTGGTAATACTGTCTTCCGTGGAGCTGGGATACCAATGTTCTAGGGTTTTCTTTCTATCCTAAGAAAGTAATGCAAATGGTAGAAGTGCTCATAATCTATCTTCTATTTCCAGGGAACAGAGGCATGTGAAGTCAGGGTGTGGGCCTATGATATGACCTGAAGCTTCTGGAAGCCAGGCCTTCAGCCTGGAAGCCAGAATCAAGAGGAGTCAATGTCTGGATTTTGTGTAAGATAGGGCCGCTCTGGGGTATAGGTGTGTGTCCACACTTCAGATAAAAGGTGGGGACCTGGGGAATCACTGAATCTTGGGGAGTAGCAGAAAGCAAAAAGGGTTTCAAATCAAATGTCAGCTAACTGGGAGGGGGAAACCAGAAGCATAAACCAGAGAGAATCACTGAGACAAGAATGTGCAGGGAGAAGAGATTTCAGAGGGCTATGTGCAGGGGAAACCTTGTTGTGGGAAGCTCTTTGGAGAGGAAAGAAGGAGAGACAAACTGAAAGGTGCTTTTGTCAAGAGCGGAGGTGGGAGGACAGTACCAGCATGAGGAAGCACATGAAAAAAACTGTGTGATGATTTAAACTGTGTTTGCACCATGGCAGCATCTGCCTGAGGGTAGAGGGGGCTGTAATTGAAGTTCCAGAAGCATGGAGACATTTAGTGGAAGATTAACTCAGGAGAGCATTGTGTTTGCAGAAGGAACAAGGCAACTGGCCTCCGGGAGGGCACAGTGATGTGTGTGTGCGCTGGCTCCTCACCACTGAGTGGGAACTAGGTTGCACCTCTTTGCTCTGTCCTTACAGACAACTCCCTTAATCCTTAAAGACAAACACTTTCTTCACAGTAATACCATGCCCCAGCTCACTAATGAGTAGAGAATGGATCCTCCTGGGGACTGATGTGTCCCTCCCCTCTTTGAGGTCATCAGTTGTGTCCTGGAGCAGGGCTGCCCGCTGGTTTCTTGAGCTAAAAAATAGCAGATAAGTGCACGGATGGATGGATGAATGAATGGGTGAATGTTTATGGAGGCCACGGGGAGGTCACTGTGAGCCTTGGTGGACACTGTCATTACATGGGCAGCCCCTCCCTGCCTGCTGTTCGGTCTGGGTCTCCAGGCTGTCCAGAGGCTTCTTGGGCAGCAACCACTGCCTTTGTGCCTGTGTCTGCCTCCTCTGGAGCAGCAGTGGTCAGCCTCTCTCCACTGTGGGGTGGGAGGGCAGGCTGTGAACTCGTGGAAAAGGAAGAGGTTGGATTTTTATTCATTCACAGACCAACGAAAGCTGAGAGAAGTTGAGGAAAGCTTGTTTGGGCCTTAACTACCATATCTGTACCAGGCTTAGGGCCTCCTGTGACAAAGCTAGACATCAACAGGTCTGGTTCCCTGATGCACAGACTCATACACATATTGCCACAGAATTTTCTGGTGAGGTAACAGTTACATGCCATGCCAGAACTTCTTTCCATAGCTGGCTCCTTTGGCAGCCTGGGTCTCTCCTCTGCTTCTCCCAGAAGCACAGAGGCTGCTGGAACAGGTCTTGCCTGATACCTTCCTGCCTGGTACCCAGACCAGGGCTGCCAGTCCTGGACACAGGTCTTTTGTACTAGAGATGGGCAGGTGCCTCCTCTTCTGTCTTCTTGTGTTAGGGAACTCACCCTCCCTGGTGCAGAAGAGGAAATTAAGTAAACCACTATTATAGGTCCATTTTGATCAAACAGAGAATTTCATGTGCGTATATTGGAGTAATATAGACAATTACCAAGTACATTATAAACATATTTTCTTAAGATAAAAATCTCCTGATTTTATGGAAAGATTTGACGTTGGTGCCACTTGCCCCGTGTGGTATGTGATTATCAGAAGGAACAGATGGATCTTCCATGTCTGACATCAGAGGGGCTGAGAGAGGCAGTCCTATTTTCCACTTTGAAAAATATAAATGTTATCTGGAAAGGGTAACATATTAAATTATAATTTGCATTAGCTTGAATTAATTTATCAGGTTAACACTAGTCTCCTATGAGTACTCAGAAGAAGTGGAAATTGGTTTTGATTAGGCATGGGGAGGGGAGTATTGGAGGCCAGCTGGGAAGGCAGGGCAACTGTGGCTCCCGCAGGGGGACCAGCCTGAGGGCACTGGCTGCCTGGTTGGGTATGAGGTGGACACAGCAAAGAGCAGGGTCACTAGGCAGCTGTTTTTTCAGGGACCAGCCTGTCAGTCTCACACACACAACCAATGCTTTGCGTGGTCGTCCCCTGCTCTCCACATCTGTTTCACGTCCTTTGCCAAAGCCAAGCTTCACCCGTCTTTGTGCCAGTTTTTCTGGCTCTTTTCTGCATACAAGTAGCGGTAGATTTAAGCCAAGGCCCAGGTCCTTTTTACTGAACCGCAGAGTGGCTGGTTTATGTTGTTGAACTCTGTTGAAATGAAGAGAGCAACCTGAGCTTCTGTGAGCTCGGGTGGATGGAAGAACAGACAAGTCGTTTGTCTTTCTCTAGCTTATGCTTCCACCTGCTAATACGGGGCCTCCAGCTCACCCCGGTGTCTGACCCACTGTCAGCTTGATAGAAAAAGTTGCCATGGAACAGCTTTTGATTTTTCTGGGGGAAAATCCACAAGAGGCCCCTATTTTCTTGGGGATGGCGGGGATAACCCAGCTTTCGTGACTTGGCAATGTTCACTTTCCTATTCTCCCTGGTGGGTAGTGCTGGCCCCTGGGGAAATAATAGCTGCATCCAGGGCCAAGGAGCTTCCTGGGAAAAGAGACCTAGCCCTTACCCTCTCCCTTTTGAAGTTAAATACTATAAGGACTTTCCTGACAAACTAGGTTGGTCCTGCATTGAGGTTCTTAGACAGGAAAGAAAAAAATTCCTGAAGGGAGCTCACCATGAGGGCAGAGGATCTGTGCTCAACCCCCGGGACTTACCTACATCTTGCAATCCTGTGTGCCTCACCCTTCTCTTTACATCAGCACTGGTTCAGCTCACAGCTGCTCCTTCACCTCTGTTCGTGATCAGCAAAGAGTGGCTGGAAAAACCAGCACGCATTAAATCGATACCACTAAGCTCGAGTGAACCCCCAGTTCTGTCTGGCTTTCCTACTGTATGTTCTTATTTAATATGCTCTTCAAGTCTGTAAGATTCTTTCTACCTTTTGTTTGCTCCCTCCTTAATCTCCAAAAGGCCTTCTCATCTTATCAACTGACCAAGAAAATAGTAGAAGAAATCACAATGGAACTGTATTTGTCCATCACCAGATCCATTATTAATCTACATGCTTCTGAGAGCCTTGTACTCAACCCTGTACAGAGTCCCGCACTCGGTGTCCACTCTATATAACAATGAGCAGTCCTTGCTCAATGAAGTGTGATGCCTCCACGTGTAGTCCAGATCTGCCTCTCTCTCATCTACTCAAGGATGCTGCATTTCCATTTATCCCTTTTCTCCTGGGTGATTGATTAGTTCTCTTCTACTGGCCTACAGATATGCTGTAATTCTTGTTCAACTCAACAACCTAAAACAAACAAGCATACAAAGTCCCCAGACTTCCTTGATCATGTCTTCCCCTAGCTTCTGCTCCAGGTCTCTGCTCCACTTTACAGCAGAATTTCTCAAAAGTCTTGTCCCTATTTACTCAGTTGCCACTTCTCAGCTTCCATTCTTTTTTCAACCCACTTCAAGGGGGTTCTTGTCTTCAGTCCTCCTTTGGAACTGTTCTTATCCTGATCACTAGTGAGACATTTGCCAAATACAACTGTTTAGTTCTCTTTCTTGTCTTACTTGATCTCTCACTAGCATTTGAAATAGTCAGTCACTCCCTCCTTTGTTATAAACATTATTTTATTCCTACATAAGATGTAAAAACATCAGAATGAGGTCATCCTGTTTATGACTGAACACCTTACTGATAGTCGAAGCCCTCTGCATCTCTCCCTCTTAAATTACCTTAAAAAACATCTCACTTCCAGGACACTACACCCAGTTTTTATCCCATTTCACAGGCAGCTCCTTTTCTAACTTATTTGCCTCTTGACCTCTAACCCAGCTCCATCTTTGGACTTTTTAAAATCTAAAGACCCTCACTAGAAGGTCACATTCAGTCCATGGCTTTAAATATTGTGTATATACTGATGACCGCACATTTTACCTCTGTAAACCTGACCTCCCACCACAATTCTAGATGTCTGTCTTTGGATGTCTGTCTTACAAAACCAAATGTTTGATTCTGTATCCCAAAACATCCTCTCCGAATGACGCCTCTTACAGATTCCTCCATTGTAGTCATGTGTCACCTGGTTGTAGTAATGTGCTTCCTGGTTTTAACAATGTGCCACCTGGTTGTAAGTAATGTGCCTCCTGGTTGTAGTAATGTGCCACCTGGTTGTAGTCATGTGCCACCTGGTTGTAGTAATGTGTCACCTGGTTGTAGTAATGTGTCACCTGGACAAATCCCAGCACTCATCCTTGATGCTGCTCTTTCTCTTTCACTCTTTGTCTGATGATCAGCAAGTTCTGTCAGCGCTGTCTTTAAAGTTTATCCCGAGTCTGCCTAGGTACCACCTTCTCCGCCAGCCCAAGTTGTCACCATCCCTCTTATACAACTACCATTGCTTCCTAAATGGTCTCCCAGTTTACCCTCTTGGTTCTCTCTGGGAGATTTTCCTCATAGTGACCAGAGTGATTCTTTTTTAAAATGTCAATTAGGTCATGCCTCTTTCTTAATCATGTTCCTCTGATGTTTCCCATCATACTCACAATGAGACCCACACTCTACTGTGGCTCATGTGACTTGATGTGATTTGTGTTCTGCTTATGTCTCTGACCTTATTTCACACAGGCCCTGGGTTAACTTTGCTCCAGCCATCCTGGCCCTTAAACACGTCAAGTGTGTTCCCACCTGAGGACCTTTGTACTTGCTCTTCCCTCTGCTTGAAATGCTCTCTCTCCCCAGACTTGGCATGGCTGATGACTTACTTCCTTCAGGTTGCTCCATGCCTTCCTTTCTCACAGCCTTCCTGGTCTCTGAGTAACCCCGCTCCCTGTCCCAATCACTCTCTTTCACTGCCTTGCTTTGATGTTTTCATACCTCTGTCAATTTGTTTATTTTCTGTCACTACTTTCTCTGTCAATGTCAACTCTAAGTGCTTAAAAGAGTGCCTAGAATAAAGGAGATGCTTAATAAGTATTTACTGAATATAAATAAATAAATAAACACAAGAAAAGTGAAAAATTCCAAAATTGTGAGCAAACTCTTAACCACAAAAACATACTATAAAGTGTTCTGATTTAAACTGAATAGCAGGATATCATTTCATGACATTAACCACAAGTTAAAAATAGAAATGACAGGAAGCACAATAGATAAGAACCATCACAAAAGGTAGGGCCATGGTATCAGAAGGTCAGGCAATGGGAGTTGAACTAATAGATAAGCATAGGACACATTTGTAGATGTTTCCTCCTTAAGCTGAGCTTCCAGAACAGCTTTTCCAGCCCTGGTATTCTTTTTCAGGTAGGTTTTCAGACCCCTGTGGAGAAGGTCCTCTGGCAGGCCTCCCCTCAGAGATACCAGACATTCCTAGACAAACTCAAGGCCAGAAGCTAATCAGCTTTGGCTCCATCTGGAAGCCTGCACTGTGGAACAATCCAAAAATCTCAGAGATAAATGTTCTACTCTGGGGGCAGTAGAGGAATATTAGATTAGGGGGCTCTACAAATTAGAGCCAGGCTATTCTGGCCTCTTGAAGGAAATTGGCATTTTTATTCTCATTTTAAGTGTGTGCATTTGTTCTTTCCCTAGTACATCCTTCAGAATCCCAGGCTAAGCAGAGAATAGGGGGTTAACTTACAACCCAGGGACAGAAGGGTGGAAAGCTGTGGAAAAAAGCTTCTGGAGAAAAAGCTTCTGGGACATTGCATGATACTTCCCCCAACCAATAGGTGCTGGGAAAGTTAGACCTAAAGCAGGAGATGACCTAAGGGAATTATAGCTTCTTGGGGAAAGAACCGAATGAGATATGAGTTCTGGTGTCCCAGTCCAACAAGCCTATGATAGAAATGACAGTGATGATCATAGAACCATAGCCCTAAGCTCCGTGAAGACAGGCAGAAATTGCTTCCTTTACTTTTGTAATATCCACTAGCATAGCAACTGACCAAGAGTAGTTGCTCAATAAATACTTACTGATTAAATGAATGAAAAGAGTTATTGTAATACTGAATTCATAGATGTGGAGTCAGAATATAATGAAAATTTCCACTATCCTTATGTTTCACACAACTGAAAGTGACCCTGAGTCAAAAAATACTCACCTTGGGAATCTCTAGATCAGAGTGATGGGTGGTGAGAAAAGCATTTCTGTCAGGGTTGTAAGCCTGTTGTTCCTTGAAATTGGTCTGGGGCAGGGAGAGGGAGCGAGAAGTACCTATGTAGAGCAGAGACTCAAACTCTTTCTGGCAGTGAAACTCCTCCGAGGATCTGGAGAAAGCCGAATCCCTATGTCCAGGAGAATTAATATGCACACAGAAGAAATATGAGATGAGTGAAAGAAAATCAACTGTGACCTTGTAACTGGGTGTAGACATAAGGAAGTTTATTGATGTGCATGTTTTGTGTTGGGTGTATGTTAATCTCTGATTTCCTTCATGTTCTCTTCTTTCCTTTCTTCTACAATGTTTCTTAGTCATGCCACTCTTGCCATTTTGGGTCAGATCATTCTTTGTTGGGTTGGGGGAGGGACTGCCTTGTGCATTGTAGGATTTTTAATAGCACCCTGGCCTCTGCCCACTAGGTGCCTATAGCACTCCCCTAGTTGTGACACTCAAAATTGTCTTCAGACATCAGGGGCAGAATTGCCCTATGTAAGAACCACTGCTCGGTTCTTTTATATGAGTGCTGGTCCTCATGTAACTATCCAGCTAGAAGTTTTGCCCGGAGATACTGGGCTTGGTGATCTTCTCTCCTCGTTTGTGGCTATAGCTCTTGCTGGGCAGGTCCACTGTAATTCCAGCCTCTTGAATATGCTTCTTCTTTTTGGTGATAGAATGCTTTTGTATACATTTACATTTATTGATTTGAAGGATCAGGTAGCACCCATTTCATAATGGGCAACTGAGACCCCATGGTCACTGTATATTTCCTGGTTAGGTCTTTAGTTTCTGCTGCAGCCCAATAACAAACAGGCCAGGACTGGCTTCTCAGAAGGAGAAGAGATGTCCATGGGGAAGGCATGTCTTTACTTCCACACCCTGGAGGTCTGTGCTATGATTCTCCTACTGGGGCTTCTAGAGATCCCATTCAGCCTTCTGGCTTGCCACACACTTTGAGCAAGGTTGAATCTGCTGGGTCAAAGGCCCTACTGGCAGGGCTGCTTGTCCCTTGCCTCTCCTGGTCTGGACCCATTCACAACTCACAGTCTTACTGGTTCCTTGGTAAATGGGTCAGGGAAGCCTGCCTTTTGTCACATACATTGCCTCCCCAATCCAGAGGGGCTCAGGGCTAGTATCTGTGGATAATTAGGAGAATGGAGAACCACATCGTCATCTGCTTCCCTCCTCATGGGTCAAGGGCAGCACCTACATGTAGCCGAGTCTGTTTCTATAGATCTTTCTTTTGGGAGCTGTGGAATGCTAGTCGCTACCTCAGAGGGAGGGCTGGCAGGCAGAACTCTGCTGCTGTTTCCCAAGGCCTAATTCTCATGCATCCATCAATTATTAGCATTTGTTTCCTCCAGCTTGTTAATGAAGCACAGATACTGTGTATATTTCAGTGCCTGAGTTGTCACAGCACCTAATTTGCAAGAAAACATAATTAGACTGGGCTCCCTTTTCCTGCTATTTCTGTACGGCAGGCGGCTTCTTGGCTACTGACTGGTGTGTACTAACAGGGACCCATTAGTGTGTGGATAAGGACCCTATCTATAGTCAACCTTTCTTGCCATCTGTGAATTGTCCTCTGCAATGTCTCACAAGACACCTAGAGGATGTGCAGGAAAGTCATTTTCTAGTGAAAGGATGCATTCCATTGTCAGGGAGCTCCAGCTGTTAGAGAGCCACTCCTCATACTGAACTTCGTGTGGTCAGGCTCGCAAATCACCACTCAAGAGCCAGCTTAGTCCCTTGTAAGTATTTTAGTTTCAATTAGGAGACCTTGGTTGTTGTCTTAAGGTCCCAAGAATTTACTTCCCAAAGACACATTTAGCTGAAACTAAAAGATCTTCCCTTAAAAAAATAGAGATATCTGCTAAAAACAAAACACACAACCAAAAAAAAAAAACACAAAAGCACCCAAGTATACAACAAATGTAAAACATATTATAAAAAATATAAAACAAGGATGCAATCATTGGAACCTTGAGTAAGAAGTATTTTTCAATTCACCCTAAATTTTTCTATTATAGTTTAAATCTTTTTGGATTGTGACCATAGCTTTGGGGCTTTGGTCACTTATTATTTCCATTTATAGACAGGAAACCTCTGGGCCAGGGAAGCTAAGAGGCTTATTTAAGTGTACACAGCAAGTTTTAGGGCTAGGAAGGATCTTGCTCTGCTAGGAGACATCCCACCTGAACAGGGAGCCTCTGGAAGATGAAATTCCATACATGACACTTTATGAAAAACAGAGAGCCTCAGTCCATTAAACAATTTCTCTCCTCTTCTCCTGAAACAGAATTACGTGAGTCACTTGTGTTTGCCAGAATGAAGAAACTCTCATTCCAACTTGTTCAGTGAGTTTTCTCTCCATGTGACTTGCTCTTCCTTGTGACTATTTTCGTTGATGTTTAATGACAGCTTTCTTTAAGCTTAATCTTTTCCAAAGCTATTTCTTTGAATTTATCTGTTAGAGTACTCATGAGACCCAGCCCTATATGGTTGGTAGTTGTAAGGCCTTGGTTTACACTGGACACCACCAATTTCCAGAATGGCGGGTCCCTTCCAGATCAGTATTTGGACAGTGCATTCAGACAGGCCCTAACACAAGCTCAAGAACCCAGTCAATAGTAAGCACACACCTACCACGTACCAAATGTTATACTGCCAAGTAGATTTCACATCTGTGAGTTGCAGCAAATATTTTTGGAAAGTATGTGGAGGCATAGATCATTGCAAGTAAATAAAAAACACAGGTTTTTAAGAAGTAGTTTTGCCAGTGGTTCAAGTATCCCAGGCCCCAGAAGGTTTCATTAGTTCTGAAGGTCTCATCAATCTTTGGAGATAGGAAGCAACAGTGTAGGAGCATCAGTAGCCTGAAAGAACAGTCTCATCATGCCTTTTTTGAGTTTTATGAATGTTCATCCTCCTGCAGGATGACTTTGAGACGTCAGCCAGGGACCTGCACATGAATTTGATATTTTCTTCATAATCCATGTATATATGAAATGCTGTTGTTTGTCAAGCACCTGCTCACTGCAGGTGCTTGTGACACCTACATCTCATCTTCCTATCACCCTCATACCTATATTACCCTTCTTTTTCACATGAAGAAACTGAGGCACAGAAGTTAAATGATTTGCCAAGTTCACATAGTAAGTGGCAAGGCTGGATTCAAATTTGGGTTAGCTTAACGCTCTTCTTCTCCTGCCTTCTTTTATGCCTCCAGATCATCAGCTTGATGAATCCTGGGGTTGCCTGTTCTAGATCCTCACACTGGTAGCTGAGATGCTCTGGGGAAAGTGGCTACATGGTTCTCACTCCTGGTCCTCTGGCCTGTGTGGGGTTCAGAGCTTCACTGTCTCTGGACAGAGGACCCTCCTCACCCCGCCCAGGGCTCTGCTGTTGGTGCAGCTCTCCTGGGGTTGGATATGTTCTTCATCATGACTGTGGTGAAAGGGACAAGCTGTCTGCAGCCACCCCAAGGCCAGTGACCTCAGCTGTGCCTGATCCTGACTTCTTCCCCCAGAGAGTCAGGATTTGAGGGGAGGGGAGTGGTTGGTAAGAGGAAGAGTGGGCCATGGTGTTTCCTGCACAGCCCACCTGTTTCTTCTGCTTCCTATTGTCTCAGCTGAATGACATTTGGACCAGCTGCTCCCAAAGGGAGTCACTTTGGTGAAATGTCACACACTTCAGCACGGATGATTCTTCTCCATCCTTCATTTCTCTCCCGCCGCCTCCCTTATACCCCTCAAGTGCCTTTTTTATTTTAAAAGGACACCGCCTTGAAATACAAGTGCAGGAAAAAGTAATTACATTTTCTCTTCAGGTCTGCCTCTCAAGAAACCTCCACATCATCTCTGGCTGAAACACAGGGATTATTCCAGAGGGAAAACGTTATTAGTCGCAGCTTGGCTGCTTCCCTCTCTGGGTTTCACCAACCGCTTCTTTCTCATGCTCAGGCCGGTGGTGACAGTGTGGCTGATGGCTGCTGCCTCGCTCCCCTCTCTGCCTTCTTGGGAGGGCTGAGGCCCCTCTCCCGGCAGAGGTCAAGTGTTCCATTCAATGTCACACAAGCAGAAAGTGGTGAGTTCACCTGGATTGGCAGTCATCTTCTCTGACTCCAGAGCCACACCTGTTGTAATACCTCTGCCCGTGATCGCAGTGACTGTATTTGCAGAACCAACAGTTGGGAGGAATCTTCTGACAGATGATTTGCTTTTTCTTATTTATTGCTTTTCCAAATTTCTAATATGAAAAACCTTTTGAGGTTACCAAAATGAAATCATATTTTCTTATATATTTCATAAAATCATCATTATTGGAAAGAATAAATCATATATGACTGGAATTATCCCAGGAAATCTAGCACACAAAGTTGCTATTTGACTAGGAGTCAAGAATCCTAGGTTCTGGTCCAGATTTCCCCCTTAACTAGCTGTGTGATCTTGATTAATTTGCTTCACCTTTCTGGACCTTATTTTCTTAGTTGGTGAAGTGAGACTTGGGTCAGGTGGTGGTGTCTCAGGACCTCTCTAGCACTGGTGTTCACTGGCCCCCGAATTCTAGGTGCAGACCTCATTGTTTCAGCTGTCAGCAATATATACGTGAGATTTTAACTTTAGAAATGATTTTTTCTCTTCTCCTCCTCTGGGCAAAGCTTGGCAACATCTGAATCTAGTCCTTTGCCTATTCTATTCCCTGAGGGGGTCTACTTCTTTTTTTGCCAGACTGAGCCCTGGGAACTTATTTTTCTGATTTTTCCAGTGACATGACCTCTTGGGCTTACTCTCAGCTTGCTTCTCTTCCTCCCTGTATGCCGCCTCCTTCCCTCAACCTCCCCCGGCCCTCCCCACCCCTCCCTTCCTGCTGCTTCCATGCCATGCCTTCCCCCAGTGTCTCCCGCTCTCCGTCCTATTTCAGTCTCTCTGTGCTGGCTCCTTCCCCTTCTCACAAGATAAGCCTCCCTCTCTCTTCACTGAAGGGACAAACAAATAAGCCGTGGCTCTGCTGTCCCTGCCACAGTGGAGCCGACTCTCTCTTCCCTGCCATTATCCCCTCTCCTCGCTGCCCCCTGCTCCATTTAGATTTTCCTGCCCTTTCCACTCTTCCCAAGGGTCCTCTTACAAGAAGCCAGAGATGGCCTATCCTCGAGATGCAACAATGTTTCTGCTCCTTTTCTTTGACTCTCTGCGGCATCTAGCACTGTCACCTCTACCTTTCTCACACACTCCCCTTGGGCTTCAAGTGTCACCACACTGTTTGCCCTGTCTTCTTCACTTTGGGAGGTTCTCACTTGGATTCACTTTCTTCTGTTTCTCAGTGATCACATCTAATCTCGTGGCTCCCACTAAATCTCTTCGAGAGTCTGACACCCGATTTCCATCTGTCACACGGACACCTTCACTTGGGTATTCCATTGTTACCTTACTCTACATGTTCACAGTGGAACTTACTGTCCTTGGTCAGAAACTGGCTTCTTGTCCAGATTTCCCGCTGCTGTCAATTTGCTGTCATTCAGTTAAGTGGTTTTGAAATTGAGTGACTGTCCCTCATTCCTCCTGTCCCTACATACTTCTCATTCATCAGTCACTAAGACTGTTCTGTTTGCTGTACACAGAGTCTCTCACACGCGTAGCCCGCTCTGGTTCCACTGCCACTGTTCTGGTTCTGACCCCCACACGGAATCCCTTAACTTGTCGTTAACGTCTTGACCCTTCAACTACTTCTCCTACTCTCCTCTGGGCCAATAATCTTTGTAAAATATCACTTTGCACATTTCACTGCATTCCTTGGCTTCTTGCATTCCCAGTCTCTAAACAGGCTTTACAGGAATGCTGAACAGCACTTCCTGAATAACGCCCAACACTTTCAGACTGATGTTCAAAAGCACCCCAAATTTGGCCCTGGTTTGTTCCAATCTTGTCTCCGGTATGCTCCCTTCCCCTCAAAGTGCACGTGCTTTTCTGCCCTTTTGTGTGTCCAGAGCTTGCGTCTCTTCAAATCCCTGTGCATGGTTAAGTAAATGGGCCTCCATGAGACTCAGTTTCCTCAATTACAAAATAGTAATAATACCTCCTCTGATTTCCTTAGAGGGTTGTGAGGATAAAGTTCACTTATTCAACAAACACTTATTGGAAAGGTACTTGGAATCTTCTAAATATTTATGTGCCAGGTTCTGGGAATTTGCTAAGATAAATAAATTATACCCCCCTCCCTTGAGTTGCTCAGGTAATTAGGGAAGTATATACTTAAAAATCCACAGCATCAGTACAATGGGATGGTCAAGTATTTACTGGGCTGGCACGCACACTGTGGGCCCAGCCTGACCCTGCTCCTTTGCCTTGGGACCTTCTCAGGGCTCTTTGTCACTGACTACCCACTCTCCTCTCACTCCCTCAGGGCCCAGCTTTCCCTAATGCGAAAATAAGTAATAATGGATGCTAATTTAATCTGTTACTTCTTGCAGGTGACATATTTACATTTTAATAGGAAGCACTGCAAAAGAGTGTATTTTAAGCCCTATGACAGGTGGGTGGGGACATAGCTTGACTTAGAGAAGATTTGGGGGCCTCCACTCACACTACGTAGGCACCCACTGATTCTCTTCATGGGCCTGGCTCTACTCAGGAGTCCAGCGATGAGGGACCCTCCCCAGGCTGTGCCACCTCCCCAGGCTATCCGAGTACTCTGAGTGTGGGTGTCTCAGTGCAATGACGGATGAAACATCTGTTCCATGATGGGCTATTACCAACAATTCATTACTGCAAAATGGACTTACCCTCATTAGCCCAGGAGCTCCGAGTTTAATGTGGCATTCTGCAGTCTCACAGATTCTGCTGCACACATTGAAGGCGTGCATCACATTTTATAGAGCCAGGAAACATGAACTTCAGAAAACAAAGGAGATTTAGTGTATCTCTTGAATTAGTTGACATATTTACTCTTCATGAATCAGCCTGTTTTGTAGACTAACACTGTAGCTTACAGCCTCATTATTAGAAATTAGTTCGCCCCACTGCTCTGCCCAAGGACACAGTTCTCCCCAGAGAACAGTTTTGTCCTTATCATCCTGCTGCTTGCAGTGGGTGGATAGGTTTCTGAGTTTCTGGACTGGGAATGTGTCTCCTGGGGCCGTTCTGGGGAAGTGGCTGGCTGGGTCTGTTGTCTCCAGCCGGCCCTTCCTCACAACTTACCTACGTGAAATGTCACACCAGGCCTTCTGGGGAAGGTTTCTTTTTTCCTTTGTAGTACCTTCCAGCAAAACCATGGTCATGTAGCCACAATTCTGGGGGGAGTGAATTATCCAGAACCAGTAATCAGCTCAAATAATATGCAAAAGATATGGTGTCAGTGTCCTGAGCTTTGACCTTAAGACCTGCTGTTGGTGCACTCGCCCTGCCTTGGCTCCCGTTATCCTCAGGCAGTTACACAGCCACTTGTCACACTCCCGCAAAATGACAGTTGTTCTCCCAGGCTTATTTTTCTTCACTAGCTCAGGGATTTCTGAGGCATGTTCTAGCTAGAAATATCTATGTTGCTATTTGCCAAACTCCAAACCCCAAATTGGGAGATTCTTTAAAACCATGCCCCAAATTCCAGATGTCCAGTTTCATTGGTGGTGGTAGTGCTGGGCAAAGATAACCTTCTGGGGCTGAAAGCATGATCACATACTTTTCTTTCCATAGAGTTAAACTTGGTACTTTATTTTCCTCATTCTGATATGTCTCACAAATGTACAGTAGCCTGTCTCTCAAGCTAAATGGCACTTCTTCCCTCAACCATCCATCCCTTCCACAAATATTTGTTGAATGTTGATAATGTACGAAGCACTGTGTTAGATGCTGGTGCTGTGCTGGGTATGGAGTTCCCAAGAGGCTGTTTAGACCCTGCACAGACAGAATTCAATCTGATTCATCAAATATTTGTTGAGTATTTGCCGCATATCAGACCCTGGGGTGACAGGAAGCCGGGACACTCTCTAAAAGGAACATATCATGCCCCTTCAGGTCAGACTCAGATACATGCTTTCCTGTGTCCTGTTCCCACCCCCACACCACCTGCTGCTGTCCTGCTCAGTGAAGGGAACTCAGAGACACCATTGCTATTCATAGTGTCATCTTAGACTCTGGAGGATTCCCATAAAAGTTGCACAGAAATATGGGGTGAATGTTCTTATGTTTCAGGCGAATCTTCTTGTCCACAGCCACACCAGCTTAAGCTCCTTTCCTCAACCACCAACTTCTGTTCATTTCTCTGTTATCATACTTGTCTTGGTAGAAATTCAAGGGTCCCGTCTAATTTTCATTTACTCAGACCGTGTGATGTGGAGCCAGTTTTCACCCTTTCATCAGTGAGGGTATTTGGATTGTTTTTACTTTTTGACTCTTATGAATAAGGCTGCTTTGAACATTCATGTAGAAGCTTTTATGTGGATGTGTGTTTTCATTTTTCTCTGATGTACACCTAGGAATGGAATTGCTCGGTCAATGGTAACTTGATGTTTACCTTTTTGTAAACTTCCAGTTTTCCAAAGCAGCTGCTCCATTTCATATGTCTACCAGCAGGGTGTGAAGGCTCTGCTTTTTCCATACCCTTGTCAACACTTGTTATTGTGTGTCTTTATTATCACCATCCTAGTGGGTGTGAAGTGGTATATCATTGTGGTTTTACTTTGCATTTCCTTCATGACTAATGACATCGAACATCTTTTCATGTGCTTATTGGCCATTTGTGTATCTTCCCTGGAGAAACATCTATTTAGATTCTTTTCCCATTTGCAATTGGAGTTGTCTTTTTAATTATTGAGTTGTAATGAGTTTACATATTCTAGATGCAAGTCCCTTATCAGATATAGAATTTAAAATATTTTCTCCCATTCTATAGGTTGGCTAAATTTGTAAACTTCTCTGGCCCAGTTTCCTCATTTGTAAACTTGAGATAATAATGGTAACTACCTCTTAGATTAGGGTTAAGTGAAAAAGTACAAAGCCTGGAACACAGTAAGCCCCAATACTTGTTAGCTATTTTATTGTATTTTTTTTCATTTCCTCATTGGGACAAGAGTCTTAGTTATATAATCCTGCTTTTCCCCAGAGGCCCCTGGTATAGGAGATGCCTCTGGAACCTGAGTTCTAGGCAGAAGCCTTTTGGTCAAGGGAAGCATAACAAAAATTAGGATCATAGTGGCTGCCTCTTCCTGAGGGTTTCCTGCTTGCTGGCCCTGCTTGCAAGTGCTCTGCAAGGTCAAGTGGGGAGGGGCCTCAGTAAAAACAGCTGCCACCAAGCCTGGACTGCTTCCTGTGGCTGGTGTGTGGAATGCAACTAGGTCAGCTGGGGGTCCAGGGCCACCAGGGTGATGGACAAAGGTAGCCCCTGTGGAATCAGGATTTGGTGTGAAGAAGTCAGAGGTCAGGGGCCTGGTGCTGGTCTGGTATGTTTTAAAATAGAACCTAAGGAAGCAGTTCACTGAGAGTTACCTTTAGTTGATGCTGAAAAGTCAAAGGAAGGGGAAAACATGTTTCTCATGAGAGTTTTGCTAATCACCATTTGCTGATAAACCATTGCTCAAACTGTGCAAGATACTTGCCAGGTGACTACACCTAGTCTGAGAAAAAAACAAATGCACACGTGGCTTCAAGCCTGGTGAATGTTGGCTATTTATTTACAAGATGTTATTAAACCAAAGCCAGGGCAGCATAGCAGCTTCCTAGCATCATTTCCCTTCTGAATCTCTTAACTACTGGTGTTGACCTTCCTTACAAATCCTGCAAGGTGGGAGTGTCCCACATCCTGGCTGGTCTTTCCCCTTCTTCAGGTTAGTCTCCCCACGCATTAAACATTTAGTTCTCATCTTGTATAAGTCACTGAACAAGGTGCCGTGTACCATGGGAGGATAAAACCTTGGCTTTGCCCTTAAAGACATGATAGCGTAGGAACCCTAGAAAGCAGAGCCTGAAGCAAGAGCCTGCTAACATTATTGGAAAGTGAAAACGAGGGAGTGGGAGTGAGGAAGAAAGGGGAGGAAGAAAATGAAACACAAGGGGTACATCATAAGGTGGCTACTGCTTGATACAAAGCAGCAAGAATTGCTCATTAATTTGGCATCATCTTCAGAGAGGCCATTTGAGCGACTAAATCTCATGATAGTTTGTCAAAGGGAGGGGTGCACAGAGGGGGCACTATTCCATCTCTTGTTCCCTTTCATCAAACATGGCCATAAGCTGTTAACTAGTTTTCATGATGTGTTCCTTTCTTCCAGGGTTCACTGTGGAAGCCAGCTCACACCAAGCACTAAGGTGTGGTGATCACCTGAGTCTGTAAGATGGGCTGGGTGTTGGGTGGTGGGGTCTACACAGAGTCACAGCTGGTGTGGAGCAAGTGGCCAAGGGCCCCGACAGACGTGAAGCCAACAGCATCTGAGGTGATGTACAGGGGATGTCAGTGTAATCCAGGCTGGCACCACTCAGCTCTGCTAATTCTCTCCCTTTATATGTGTTCTAGTCCCCACATTAGAAGATGAGCCTGCATTTTTGTGAGAATGAAACACCCTCATGTTTTCCCTGAGGGAAAAATACAAATTCATTCAGTCACAAATGCTCCATCAAGGCTGTCAACAGTGACTCCCTGGGAAGAGGGTAAATGAAAGAATCTGCAGTTTTCACCTCTGCCACTGGTTTGAGGACATAATTAATATTCACCGCCCCCCATTAGTACTCATTCTAGATCAGCGATTTCCAATCTCTTTCATCTCACAGCACTCATAAACTAATTACTACTAAAATTCTACAGCACACCAAAAATAAATTTCCTTGCTGATCTGACAAAAAAATAGGTATAATTTTGATTCATTCACTCTGGACAGCTGTAGTCATTTTTTTTTTTTTTAATTTGACAATCTAAGGAAAAAGAGGTCAGTGTCCCTGACTAAGTAGTCAGGTATTGCATGTTTTAAAAATTCTTGCAGCACACTGGTTGAAATTCGCTGTTTTAGACATCTCACATCTTCAGTAAAAGTCGTAGGGTGCTTGCCTGGTGCGTTGACTAGTAGGCTTCCCCACTTTAACGTGCATATGAATCACCTGGGTTGTGTTAAAATGCAGACCTGGATTCTGAGGTTTGGAGAGGAGCCTGAGAGTCTGCATTTCTGAGGAGCACTCGAGTGACACCGGTGCTGCTGGTCCAGGTGTCCACGGCAAGCAAAGACAGAGACTAACTTTCTCCCTTATTTGCCATGCCCTTGCTAGACTGTGGTTGCTGCAGTTGCCCGTTTATAGTTTTTACTGGGTTTTAAGCACCTAGAAAAGCCACAGTGAACCCCTTGGGTTCTAGAAGTAATCCTTTCTGTGCCTGTTGTGTAGCAACAGCACCTCCTTCTGGGTACCAGGGTTACTAATCCCACCAGTACAGTAGCTCCTGCCTTTGCCTGTTGGTCCACTGGTATGGGAAATGCCCACTGACTCAGTTATAATCTCAGCTTCAAGGCCAGTGGAATTCTGACTGACAGAAGAGTTTCTTCCCTGACAACAAGACCACTGACCTGGCAGGGCCTAGGCTGCAGACAGATCACAAATTTCTGCAAGTGGGGGAGAGAGGCACAGTGAGAGTGAAAGACCTCCATCCACTCCTTGGTTCCCAGACTCTGCATCATGGTTGTTGGGGACAAGGGACCATACAGGATGTTGGGTCAGTATGTATCCCACCTTCCCGGTAAGAGTGCCTTAGCACTTTGGGGTGTTGTCAGTGAGCTGGTACCTTTGTTAATTTTGCCAGGCTTTTTAGCCACTGGTTTTGGACAATGGGAACCATGGAAAGACCAGTGAACCCCATAGTCACGCACCCCTTGTGCCTCTCCTTTGCTGAGGCAAAGCGGCTCCAGGAACCAGCATGGTGACTGGGTGGCAGTTGGGCGGAGTCCATGCAGAGCTGATAACTATGGTGACAACAGAGATGAAACAGTGGAAAAGGACCCAAGAGGGGGTAAGGTCAAGAGGATCTGAGAAGATGCATAAGAAGTGTCTGATAAGGAATGCTCACATTCTGGTTCAGGAAGCAAGATACAAACACCTAAAAAACATGAGGCAGAAGTGAACCCCATGGGAGTTCCACTGTGGTCAAGGCAAAGGGGATGACCGTAGCCCTGGGGAGTTTGGGGATTTTCAGGAACAAGTATGGCTGAACTTTGCCTCAAAGGTCTCATATAGACATGGACTGGAGGAAAGAAAGGGGAAAGTATTCCAGGTAGTTAAAAGTAGTGTGAAGAAGGGCGCATTGTGTGCCAGCCTGCGAACCAAAGGGTCACTGGTTTGATTCCCAGCCTAGGGCGCATGCCTGGGTTGCGGGCCAGGTCTCCATTAGGGGGCACATGACAGGCAACTACACACTGATTTTTCTCTCCCTTTCTTTCTCCCTCCCTTCCCCTCTCTAAATATAAATAAATAAAATATTTTAAAAAATAGAAGAGCCCAGATATGGAGGTGCATGAGGGTTATCCAGGGCGCCAGAACACAGACCAGTTTGGAGCTGATGTGGGGTGGGGAGTAATGATAATTATTTGGGTAGTAATAGGTAACCTTTATCAAACACTTACTGTGTGCCAGACACCATCCTGAACTCTTACATATATTTATTTAATTCTCACGACTACCCTTTAGGTTGGCCAGGCCAGGGGCTGGATTTTGGGGTACCTTGAATGACCAGCCTTGGAGTTGGCCCTCTCCTTACCACCCTGACATAGAAATAGATGTGAACCCTAGGAGGGTTGAGCCAACTCAGTTCCTCCTGTAGGGTCTGGCACATGGGAAAGTGTCCATGATGTCACTGAAGATTAAAAACAGCTGCCCTTAATAAGTCACTTATTATGTTCCAGGTACTTTTTTAAGTGCTTGACATGGAATAGATTATTTAATTCACACATAACCCTGAAAGGTAGGCACTATTAATATGCCCATTTTACAGATGAAGAACTTGAGGCCCAGAGAAGTTAGTTGTCCAAAGTAATAGAGCAAGAAAGGGCCAGACTAGGATTTAGACCCAGACAGTCTGACTTTAGAGGCCACTCATATAATTCCTGAAGTAAGTGGCCTCTGAAAAACCATTTAGGTTTGGAGACTATATTGGAAATTAGGTGGTGGTGAAGGTTTTAAGGCTTGGTGAAAGAGAAATCAGGTGGGCAGCTATTTTAGGGGTAAGAGAGGATGTTCTTCATTGGATCATACATGGTCTCCCTGTCTGACTCCTCCAGAGAGAAGGCATATTCTGAAGCCCTCAAGGATCGGCAGACATGCACATCAGTAAGTGGTTTGTGTGTATATGTTTTCCTTCCCCCCAACAGTATATTTACACTCAAGACTGAGATAAACATCCATTTGCTTTAACACATGTGAAAATACCTTAGCAACTTCCTGCAGCTCTTGCCTGTTGCTAAGCAGTGACCCTAGTGTTACCATGGCAACATCATCCGAGACTCCAGAGTGCTGCTTGTACCAGAGTGCTGTTCCTGACATGGCTTTGGGAAACCGGGTTAGCAGGGCCTCAAGAGCACATTGGCTCTCTCGGTGCAGCCTTGCTCTTTCTGCCCTGCCCTGTCACAAAGACACCTTCTGCCTGAGGGGGACTTCCTGGGAGAGGAGCTCTCCCATCCTGGTGACAAAGCTTCTGGTCATAGCTGCTGTGCTTCACCTTGCTGCTGTCTCCACATCACTGGGGAGTCCTGTGGAGTGGGATGGGGATCAGGATCGATGCCTGAGTAGGTGGAGGGAGCTATTTCTCCACTCTGTCATGGAGAAAGGCCCATTTCAATACCTTTGTCTTGCAGAGAGTAACTCTGGCACATCTTGGGGTGTGGCCAGGCAAGACAGGGGTGTCAGTCAGGGTCCCAGAAGGAAACAATATAATTCAGAGATTCAAGAAGCTTCACAGAAGGGACCACTTCCAGAGGTGTGGGCTGGCTAAGGGAACAGGAACACGTTGTGATGCATCTGGAAGCAGCAGCGGGAGGCCATTACCACTCTCAGTGCTGAAGGGACAAGAGTAGGAAATAGTCTTATGGAAACAATTTTCTAGTTTAAAGTCTGGAACTGTGGTGCAGGAGTCATCAGTGGTGGTGGTAGGCAGGGTAGGACACAAATGTGAGAGAGAGACAGCACTGGGGAGCAAGAGGGAGTATGGAAAAAAATGATGGGAACCCCTTTCAAACTTAACTGGAGACTGGGCAACCTGGGTGTTGCAGTATGTTAGGGCTTCAGCCTCCATGGCACAGAGCAAAGAGCAGGGGCAGCATGGGTTTGGTGTGTGTGTGTAAATGGCGGTCATGGGGGAGATTGGAGACAGAGACTAACTAGTATGACTAAGTTAGCTCTAATAGAACTAGGCGGGGCTGTGAGAAGCAGAAATTTCAACTAGATCTACCTGCAGGGTAGGGCAAGACCTAGGGAGCAGAGCCTGCTGCAGACACTGAGGGGAAGCATTTTAAAGGTGAGCATGGCACCTGGGATCACAAGCAGTCAAAGTCAGGAAGCCAACATACCGTTGTCCTAAACAATGTCAACAGTGTTTTCTCTGACCTTCAGACAAAGCTGAAGGGGTTTTAGAAAAAGTTTCCTGCCCCTAGATTGCAGGCCTTCAGGTTCTCTAAACCATTTTTCTTTTCCTGCCTCCACTTGGAATACAATGTCTCTCAACCTGGTTGTGATTTCTCAGCCCACATACTTTGGATTGACAAGGGTAGTGTCAGCACTGCCTGGGAGCTTGCTAGAAATTCTTATTTGCAGACCTCACCTCAGACCCAGTCAATGAGAGGTATTTGGGGTGGAAACCAGCAATCTTGTTTTAGCAAGACCTCCTGGTGATTCGGATATGCAGTGAAGTGTGAGAACTACTGTTTAGACTGTATCATTGGCTTGCAACCCTCCGGTTGTCCTAGGTGCTGCTCTTCCTATTTCCTTTGGCTCCTTGCTCAGCAGCCTCAGGCCAGCTTTGCCCCATGCTTACTTTCTGTCCCAGCTCAGAAGCTTCCACCATGGGTCAGAGCCTGGGAACCCATTTGTCTGGGAAGAAAGTTTGGAAAGAAGTAATCTGGAAGATTGTGGTGATAGGCAATCTAGGAGGCTTGCTAGAGATAGTTGGCATTGGGGAAGCAGAGCGCAGATGCAGCACTGGGGTTCAGAGGTAGGACTCTAGCTCTGAGAGAAATAAGAAGGGCGAGGGCAGCCCTGGTGGCCCTTATCCTAAGCAGATGAGTATGTCAGGAATTTCAGCACAGGGTGTTAGGGTTAGGGTGCTGATGGGAGACAGTTCTCTATGGGCCTCTCATATATCTGCATATTTTGCATGCAGGGCACTGAACTATCTTCTCAAGGATGATTGTAGAGTGAACAGCTAAGCAGATGGAGATTATGTTCCTTTCTGGAGCAATGGCAGTCATGCTATTGCCCATTATAAAAGATTTAGGTTTCCTAAGCTTAGGCTTCCTATTACATAATGCAACCCACGTTGTGTACAGGTGCCATCTGGCCTTTTATTTTTTTTTAATCCTCACCTGAGGACATTTTTTTCATTGCAGAGAGAGAGAGCGTGAGAGGGAGAGAAGGAGGGAGATAAACATTGATGATTGCCTCCTGTACGTACCCCAACTGGGGGGTCGAACCCACAACCTAGGTATGTGACTGGGAATTGAAACCACAACCTTTGGGTGTGTGGGCCAATGCTCCAATGAATTGAGCTGCACCAGCCAGGGACCATCTGGCTTTCTTCATGTTGATCTGCGAACACTGGGGCTTGGGTAACTGGTGCAAAAACAACAACATACTGCCGTTGTTGTAAGTATTAAATGGTCCCTTGTTTCTCACTCAGGAGTATCATGTTTTCTACTAACATCCACAAAAATGCAACAGGAGAACGTCTTTGCAAATATCGTAAAACTTCACACTCTTCACGGCTCTTGCCTGGTACAAGGTAGGCCTTTGCTGGACCAGCAGCAAAGATGGTTGAGCTTGGCTTGAGGGAGTTGGGCTCAGTCAAGGATAGTCCTAGGGGTGGAGCAGAGCTGAACCCAAAGTGTGGGGGTCAAGGGACTCCATTTGGAGGTGAAGGAGGAAGAAGAGACTAGGAATTAAAATATCCCTACAGGCATCAGATAATTAGCTCTGCAAGAGACACCTGGGACCTATTAAGTCATTTAGTCCCTTGATTCTCAACACTGCCTACACATTTGAATCATATGAAGAGCTTTAAAAAAATACCAGTGTCTGGGCCCCATCCCCAGAGATTCTGATCTCATTGAAAACAGAATTGAGTTGGTTACCAGCTCATATTAGGTTATCCTAATATGCAGCTAAATTTGAGAATCACTGATCTATCCCAGCCATTTCCCTTGGCCTATGAAGAAACTGAGGCTCAGAGTACTGAAGTGATTTGATTGAAGGTCTGTTCAAGCCCTCATTGCCGTGGATGTTGCTTTATAGGGCTCATGACCTAGACTCAGATCTGGCCAGAGTCTCCCCTGAAATTTGACCAAGAGAGGCTTTCTCTCCAGAGAGCAACAACCCTGGGACCCAGAGGGAAGGCTTCAGCTATATTTTGTCAAATAGGAGTCTAGATTGCTAGGCAACCAGACATTCTTAAGCATGAACTTTAATATGCTCTGTGGTGGTGCTTTGCATATTAAAGTTCCTGGGGAGGTTTCTGAAGACCCTCAAGGACTCTAGGGCTCAGCAGAGGGGAGTGTTGTGGGTGGGAGTGTGGGCTCTCCTCCTCCCTGCCTTATCTTCAGGGATGTTCTGCATCAGACCAAGATTCTGGTGCCTCTATGAGCCAGAGCTTTGTTTCTTCAGCCTGGTTGCCACACAAAGCTTACCTTGAAGGGGGAAGACTTGTTACAGTGTGAAGTCCCCTTTTATTTATTTTTTTGGTAATTTGGAAATAATTTCAAACTTACAGAGAAGTTATGAGAATAAGAATAGTAAAAATTTATGCCCAGCCCTGGCTGGTATGGTCCAGTAGATTGAGGGCCGGCCCATGAACCAAAGAGTTGCTGCTTCGGTTCTCAGTCAGGGCACAGGCCCGGGGTTGCAGGCCAGGTCCCTGGTAGGGGGCGCATGAGAGGCAACTACACACTGATGTTTCTCTCCCTCTCTTTCTCTCTCCCTTCCCCTTTCTCTAAAATAAATACATAAAATCTTAAAAAAATAAAAGAGGTATCATTCATCAGTAATTCTAGGGGTAAGAAAAAGTTATTCTAATAGTTTAAAAAAATTATGCCCAGATTCCTTTGTCTTCTTTCACTAATAGTTTTCCTTAACCACATGAGAATGAGTGGGATACATCATGGCCCTTTCCCCCAACTATTTCAGTGTATATGTCCCTAAAACAGGGGTATTTGCTTTCTCTTTCTCTTACAGAACCACAGGACAGTTATCAACTTCAGTAAATTTAATATTTGTAGAGTATCTTTATCTGATTCATTGTCTGTGTTCTAGTTTTGTCAATTAACCCATTGGTAACCTTCAGAACATTTTTTCCCCTCCATGCAACATCCAATCCAGGGTAATGTATTACATTTTATTGTGTCGTCTCTTTAGTCTCCTTTAATCTGGAAACCTTCTGTAGCCTTTCTTTGTCATCTATAACATTGATAGTTTTTGATATAGAACCCCCTCCCACCTCTCTTCAAAGACTGTCACTCATATTGGGTTTATCTCATGCTTCATCACCATTGGATGGGCTATGTGTTCCTGGCCAGACATTCCTTCAGTAATGCCGTGTCCTTCTCAGGATGTCACATCTGGAGTCATACAATAACAGTCTGTCCCTTCCTCATTTTTATCAACTTGTGAGAGGTGGCTCAATTTTTTCTCTGTGTGGTTACTATTTTATCCTTTGCAACTAATAAGCCATCTATGGGGGAAAACTTTCAGTGCATGCAGGCATCAGAATTTTCCCCTGCAGTTAGCATCTTATTGAGAATTCTTGCCTGAACCAGTCTTTACTTTGCTGGTTTCAAAATGATGATTTCCCAGCTTCAGCACTCTGAGGGAGTCTGTGAAAGGGGCTCCCTCGCTGACTCACATCTGACCTCGGAAGTCAATTTAAGGCTGCTGCAGAAGCTTCTGTACCAGGAGGAGAGCTGCACACACGGCCTGCTCCTGGAGTTCCTCTCCCCTCAAGCATGCTGCACCTTCCTGATTCGGTTTTTAAACCTCTGCTGGAGGACCATGTCTTACTCTCTGTCTTACAGAGAGTTACAAGCAGTCATTTCATCTTGTAATTGGTGGCATTAGCAAAGTGTTTATGGAGTTTTGGGACAATCCATTCATTATGTATTTATTTATATTAACAAGGGCTTGAGTGCCTATAATTATCACTCTCTAGACTAGGTACTGGGGAAAGTCGTGAGTAAGAAGGGCATAGAAACTATATCACTCAGCTTAAAGTCTATGTGGCTGGGTGTGGGGGCATATGGCTCATGATGAGACTGAGAAACGGGTCGGATCCAAATTGGGTAAAACCTTTAGTGTCTCAAAAAAATTTTGGTTTTAATCCTAAGAGCCAAGAGAAGTTCCTGAAAGATTTTAAACATCAGAATGATGAAAACAAATCTTATTAATAAATTTAAAAGGTCACTCTGGCTGCCATGTAGGACAGGGATTTGAATGGTGGAGAAAGAAGGAAGCAAGAATGGAAGTAGGGAGGTCATTTAGGCTGGAGGGGGCTCCAGTTGGAAGTGGTGGTGGCTTGACTAGGGTGGCAATGGGGGGCTTGGAGGGAAGGTTTTGATTTCTTGATTTCCAACTTCTCAGTAAGGATCATGGATCCTTGTGAAGCTTAAATTCCTAAGAAACATAGTTACACTGGTTAGACAGTGCTCACTGGATGAACCAAGCTCACTACCTAGCTGGGAAACACATACAGAGTTCCTAAGAAAGAAGTTTACTGACTTGTAGTTAATGAATTTGCTCCTTTCTGTTTTTACAAAAGGAGATGATCCTATTACTAAGTATTTCACAGTTCAATTTGATTTGTGTAACCATTTGCACTTCAGAAGTGTTAATGGATGTGGCCAATTTTGGCTCACAGAAAATACAGAATTACAGTGGAATCTTCTCCCCCAACCCAGCATTCTTTGCTTTGATTGCAGTTTTTATGGCACATGATACTTCCCCATTAACTTTTATTAGATCCATGATTTTTTTATTAACATTGAGTAATAACTGTTTTCAATGGCACCACTCTTCCGAGGAGTCCTCGATTTGTAGTCCGTGATAACAGTTGCTAAATTGAAGTTTCTTCTGCCAGCATTTTATCCACATTAAATCCAACCATTCAACCTCATCTTGCTTAAAAAGCCATGAAATTCCCAGACATTATCAGAAAAATGACCACAGTCAAAGTACTCTAAATGGAGATGGAAATTGAGCTCTGGCCTGTTCAAATCAAGACGTTTCATAGTTATGGGCTGGGGGTGGGAACTTTCAACCCCAAGTTAAAAATCTCCTCTCTGTGGAACTTCTCCCATTAGGGAGGTTGTTGACTGACCCACAGTTCCAGATTTGGACTGTGTCTGCTGGAAACTAAGGGGTATTTTAACAGTAGCATTAGTGGTTGTTTTTCTTTTCTCTCATGAAGGATGAAATGAGCTTCAGGTAAGAACTTGCCCTGAGCAGAATGTGAAGGGGTATGAGAATAACTATTTTCAGGGGTGTGCTGTCAAGTCCAAACATCTCTTACCTTGAGTTTCTAGTGAAGTTTCTTTTATTTAAAAGGATATGTCTGTAGTGTACATAGTGTCAATTTGATTCAGTTCAATTTGATAGAAGATTCTTGATATTTCTCATGTTGTGTCCAGCAGGATACCTATATTGGCTAGGATTTGTTAGGCTGAAAGTGACAGAAAACCCCAAATTTCTCTCATGTAAAAGAAACAGAGTTAGAGAGTCCAGTCTCATTGGGTAGGCCACAAAGTGTTCAGGAACCCAGGATGGTGCCTTGCTGTTCTCATATCTTTAGCATGTGACTTTCAACTCACAGTTCAATGTCCCTACCCAGGATTCAGCCATGTTCCCTTCCAGGAAGTTACATAGGACCGTCCACTTAAATCCCATTGGTAGAATTTAGTCATATGATCACACCTATCTTCAAGGGAGTCTGGAAAATGTTATTATTCTAGGCACCTTGTGCAGAACTAAAATTTAGAGATTTTATTACTAAGGCAGAATGGGAGACTATGTATCAAGGGACACTTAATAGGCTCTAACAAAAGACGTCTTCTTGCAAGGCGTCTTCTCTTTTAAAGACTCCCCAGTTGTTCTTGAAGTATTCTGCAAACACATTTTAAAAACAGATGCTACCTAGTCTTGCAAACATGAAGTTCAAAATCCAAAGACTAAGAGCTTAGAGGAGGGAAGGGTGTTTGGTGTATATGTAGCTGGTGCCTTTTAGAAGTACTCAGAAGTTTCAAACAATCATTCATTCATCCATCCACCTATCTGCCCATCCATCCACCCATCTACCCTTACTGTTAACACGTTTACTGAGTATCTGCTATATGCCAGACTGTGATGATAGCTGACAAACTTGATATGAGTAAGATAGTTTTCATACTCAGATGGAGGAAAATGTCAGGTAAACGAGAAATTTCAGGTGATGATACTATAATGAGATAATCATTCATTTATTTTTTTCATTGAATATCTATTATGTACTAGGTGCTCTACTCAACACCAAGGATACAAAAATGAAAATGGAGTTCTCTGCCAGAAAAAATTAAAATGCAGAGTGATGAAAAGGTCTAATGGAAGTATGACTAGGTACAATGGGAGCAGATCAAGAAAAGCTTGAATCTGTTGGATGACTCAGGAAATGCTGCCTAGAGGAGGTAACTTTTGAGCTGAAACATGGAAAAAGAGAACTTTGCCATTACAACCTTGGGCCTCCTCCTTCAGCCCCTTAAGCATTGAGGAAATTAACCTTCCATTTATGCTCATATGTAATTCAGTATGTCATGGGTGGCTGGTGTTTGCCAACAGTTTCTTCTGAAGACTTTTGAATAATTCTCTCTGTTACTCAAATGGGTGCACAAAGGTATTTATTTGGTAATATTTCTTGAGTAAGTGGGTAATAGGAGATGTTTACCATTTGCCTTGGTTTTAAACAGAGATGTAACTGCAATTTTTTAAGCCCAGTGTGGGGCTGAAAGGCCTGACAATGGCGTGGAACTAGAAACCAAAAGTGATTGTGTCTCAAAGAAATGAAGAGTCTGACAAAAATACGTCCTATCAGTGGAATAAAATTAGATATCTGTCAGAATGAGTTTGTCCTTTAAATAACCATCCATATGTTTTATGTTTTGGTATAAATAGACATTCTTCAGTTCATCACAATTGTGCTGTTGGAGACCCAGCAGTTCAGAACAGAATTTTAAAGACCCTCCTGGAGCTTTAACCTCGGACGACGTTTAGGGTGTTGTTTTTCTTCTTATTTCCTCTGTTTTCTCCTTTGGATTTCTTTTGGCTCCCTTCAGAGTCCACAGCTCATTACTAAAGAGAAGTGAAACATCTATTTAAAATCAATCTGATAATACTATGTTCCAAAGCTTTAGTTCCTGCCTGCAGTCAGCTCCTTGGAGAGAGTGTTGTTTGCTTCCTCACCCTAACCTTCTTCAGGTGTGGCCTGTGCTGGGGAATGCTGGGTTTGTGACCACTGGATGCCTGAGATGTGGGCTCCCTTTGTCCCTGTGGCTTTGGCTCAATCCCAAGAGGGGAAATGGGTGGGGAGTCTCACTGTGAGCTCTGCCACCCTCATCTGGGCCACTTTCCTTCCTCATTTGTACAGGTGTGAGCTGCAGGCAACAAAGAAAGTTCTGCGGAGACCGAGCACTGGCAAGTCTGAGAGCTTCAGCGGTGAGCATTTCCATCTGTTTCTAAGCAGGGACTTGGCTGCTAAAACAATTATTATCTTGTCAAACATTCTGTCCAGTGAAGAAAATTAATATGGTAACTCTGCAGACAAAGCACATTTTGACCAAAGCCCCAAACTATGTATTTAAATAAACCCTGGAATTAATGCTGTGATTAGCATTATTATTTTCCAAGGTCATAAATTCTTTATAAAAAATGGTTTAAGAGTCAAACCAATGAAAGCTCCCCTGGGGGAAGGAAGAACAATGTGGAATTTAAATCAGATGTTCACGACGGGCACATTGCAGTCTCAGTGCGGGGCAGACTACCAGCCTCCTCTTGTGGTCCTCCTTGCAGAAGGTCAGTTCCCTGAATCTCTGCTCCTTGGCGCTCTATGTCTGCTCCCAAGCCTGGATGGAGGCATGGTGGAAAGTCGTGAACGGTCATAGAAGGAGACAGTAAGAAAAATCAGGTCCCTAGAAGCTCTGGTTTCAGATCTGGGTTCCAAGAGGGGGAAGAAGAGAGACAAATGGGCCAGAGAAGAAACAGATAAAAGGAAACATCACTTTAATTGTCTTCACAGGACTCCCTGGATACTGGCTTTACGCTCTTCATTCCGTCTCCACTCTCCGTGTTTACCTGCCTCCATCCCAGCACACTCGGGAACATGAGTCAGAGCAAAGTTCCCAGGAGGACAGATCTCAGTGCTCCACACTGCACCAGTTCACTGTGAAAAGTTCATTCCTATTCTTAGGGGCTCAAACATAGGCCTCTAAAAATAGAAGAATAAGAAGGAAGGGAGTTGGTCTTTTCATCTTTTCAACACAATTCCCTAGCACAGAGCCTGCTTGGCTCGTTTGACCCCATGGTAATGGTCTGCTATTAGGTGTCACGTAATGTGTTTTGACACCATCAATCGAATCAAGAGCTGTTGGTACCAGTGTGTGATGAAGAGTTTGTTCCTGCCTTCTTCAGTGGGTTGGAGAAATAGTATACATCTTTCAGAGTGTTCAGAAGGACATCAAAGAATTGGCCTCAAAATCTAACAGACCAATCTTGGACTGCAGGGTGAGCCTGGAATATTTTAGAAAGAATGTTTACAATTTTCTCATGGATAGCTATAAAACCTTCTAGCCAAATGATAATGAATATCTGTGATTGAAATAACCAACACAAAATAAAACTACACATGGTTTATTGGTCGGGATCCACATGATACAATTTAGACAGGCAAAACTGCATGCAAGAAAACCGGGCTTGTTCAAAATGGTGGCAAAGAGAACTTCCTCATGGCAGAAATAATAACTAATCATTATTTGACATGAACAGAACTTGATCAATGAATCCTATTTTGTTTTAAAAAGGATATAAAAAATAATTCTGATAAAACTTAATTTTGTTAAAAGGAAATAGATATGAAAAAATGGAAATGACTTAATAGTAGCAGTATATAAAACTGATTGAGAATTTAAATCAACTCAGTGGAGTTCTTAACTAAAAAGACTTGCTACCTGGGAGGAAGTGCATCAATGTTGGTACAATTCTGAGTCAAATCTATGTGGATAACATGGAGAAGGATGTCTCTGGAGTCAGGGGTAAAACTGTAGGTCAAAACTGAGTTCCAAAAATTCTCTCTTCTTCCTGGCATACACTCAACAGAAGTATAAGTAAGCACTCTCATTACCACAAAAAAAAAAATCATTTAAAAATCTTTTTATTTAGTTTTAACTTTTATCTCTTTCTCCTTCAAAAATTTAATTAGTAATATAAATAGGACAAAGATATATGGGCAAAGTCATTCTCCTTCCCACTTCTGACCCCATAGTCCCCAGTGTCAATCCCCAAAGGCCATGTACCCATTTGTTGTTTGTGTTTCCAGAGGTAGTTGGTACCACTGTTTTCAAATATTTTTCATCTGTAACCCAGAGTAAGAAATACACTTCCCATCACAACCCACTATGCAATTATGTAACTATTACAAGTTGCACAAAAGAATATTATACCACATGGGATAAAGAAAAACATAGTAGTTAATATCAAATAGGATTTCATCAGTATTTAAATAAAGAGGTAAAAATCCCAAAATAAAAGTACAAGCATTAAAGAATATTAGTTGCAATCCACTAAATTAATTTTGAAATCTACCAACAGTTGCCACCCAATTTGAAAAACACTGATCTGTATATACAAGTATATATTTACATACTCCACTTAAAATTGTAGAATTGTAGAATATTATACAAATTTCTGCATTCTGCCCTTTGCACTTAACTTTTTGGAGATTGTTCCATATTAGCACATATAGATCTGTGTATTCTTTTTCTTCTCTCTCTCTCTCTCTCTTTCTCTTTCTTTCTTTTTACTTATTGAAGTATTTATTTTGAAAAACACATGTAAACAAGAAGATATTG